>JALBXZ010000527.1:0-24924 GCA_027580255.1 Therioaphis trifolii
ATTGACGATTGCACAAATTTTATTTTTGATGTAGCTTACACTTGCAGCTTGTTTATTGTTACTATTGTTATTTATTTTTTTAATGTTTTTATAATTATTTACCATGTCGAAGAGAATAAAGTTGGTGATGAACAAGGCAAAAAACAAGGTAGGTACATACAAGTACATTTAGTAACACCATACTATACTATTAAAAAAATAACCTAATGATAGAACTTTTAATCTTTTGTAGTCCACCAATCCTATAATATAATAACCAATAACTATTTTATAATTTCTATAACTCATATCTTCAGGTAGTTAATGACGAGAAGCTGCAGAGCATCAAAGATATTAATACTGCTAGAAATAAGGTAATGTTTATGGCGTTTATGCCTATACAAATTGTGTTTTCCAACTTATTAGTTTATAGATATTTTTTGTATATTATATCTAGAATAGTAATAGTTATCTACATTTTTGTTTTAATGATATTATAATGATTACTAATAATTATATTATAGTTGCCTAGCATTGATTTAAATTGTGGACCACTAACATTAAGTTCTTTAAAAAAAAAGAGTTATGAATCACAACAAGTTTATTCTAATGACAAAACATGTGCACAATGGCTACAGGTATCAGATATTTGTATTTACTTTATAATAGTCACCTACTTTAGTTTATATTTATAATATTCATTAAAATTAAATTAAAATTTATAAATATAATGTTTTAATTCAGTTAAAAGTTTTATCATTATTTTGTTTACCTATATTCTTTTGATATGGTAAACAATTTAAATACAACAGTGTTTTTATTGGATATAACACTAATATTATTCATTTTTATTTTAAGAATATATTTTTCTAAGCATATTATTTATACTATTTTTAAACAACCTATTTTTGAAAAAGAATATAATATACATTTTTTTCAAATTAACACTAAAATTAAAGATTACATAATACACTATTAATTACTGCATATTATATCATGTTGAATTAATTTTTTTTATTCTAATATCTAATTTTTTTTATCACAGACTAAACTTTAAAATTATACTGGTGGATGACATACTTTAAGAACTATATTTTGATTTAATTGTAGGTAGACACAAATTATATTTTTACTTCTAAATAAAAATTTAATTATACTTAATAACTTGACTAGATATATTCTATCATAATACAGTACCTATTAGTTGTTTTATTTTTATTAATTTTCAGTTGTAAGAACATTGTCTTAACATATTTTACAAAATTTTTAATTGTTCAATTTAAATAACAGAAACAAGAAAACAAAATATACATATCACTTTATTAAAGTCATACATTTAATTCAATCACATATTCTTGTTATTTAATGTTAATGTAACAGATTATGTCATAATATATGAATATTTTATTAAATGTAGGATCATTTTCAATTTTCTTTTTAGGATATAACTACGACTTCTCATAAAACTATGCCAATAATATCTGTTGATTTTGAAAATAATAACACTGCACTTTCTAATTCAATAATAACATCTCAAAATATTGAAAACATGGATGTAGTTATTGACACTGGATTAGTTCCTGTAGAATTGTTTAAGGAAAATGATGCACCCATTAGTTGTCCCATTATTATTCCAGTTCCTTCAGATAATGCCTTGTTACAAATTTCTACTGTAAATCAAACACCAGATGTGGATTATATTTTACCAGATATAGATAATTATTTTCTACCAGCTATGGAGTTGATTTTAGAAAACTCTATTAATTCAGATCCTGAATACACAGATCCTATCAAAGAGACTGAGGGAGGAAGAAAAAGAAATAAGTCAAATAAACGTAAAGAAAAACAAATTCAGAAGAATAAACTACCGGATAATTATATATTAAGTTGTGCTCATGTTGAGGAAGTTAATAAAAACTCCAAGTCATGCTCTATTTTAAAGCTAACACATAAAGATATTATGACTTTTAAAAATAATTTATGTACTCTTTCATCAAAAGTTGAACAAGATAAATTTGTATTGACACTGATGGAAGTAAGGAAAGCCAAAAGAACAAACCAAAAAAAATCTACAAGAACTGACCGTGTAGTAACAAAATATTTCATACCGAATGTAAATGGAGATATGATAAAGGTATGCGCACATGCGTTCAGTGGTATTACATCTCTTACTAGAAGAAGACTCAATATAATAAGTAAGAATTTCAATGTTCATCATCAAAGTCCAAGAGAAAAAAGAGGAGGTAAACACTTAAATGCATCAGATATTGAAGTGACATTGTCAATAGAGGATCATATAAAATCATTAAGTCCCTTTCACTTTGTTTTTTTTTTTAATTTTAACATTTTAAATATTAAAACGTATTATTTTATTCTCTATTTTACTTTTTCAAGACTAAAAGTGTTCTTTTAATTTTATATATACCTTGTTTTAGTTTTTATTTATAAAGGTTATTAAAAAAAAGTGTTATATTAAAATATAATATACCTAACATGTATTTCTTTCACCTATATAGATGCTACCATCGGTTTCCTATATATTATATATTTTCTTAATTTAAAGAAACTTAATTGAATAAGTATTAGTAAAGTGTAATGTTACTATACTTAGTTGAGTCAAAGTATTTTAATTTCTTAACTTAAAATTATATTAAATTATATTCATTGTAAAATTTAATTAATGTATGTAGAACGTTTTGCAAAAATTTTGGTCAAAACATACTATTTGTGTTAATCAAAGCAAAACGTACTATTTGTAACAAATAGTACGTTTTGATCCAATTCAAAATTTAAAAAGCTATATTTAAGTACAAAAAATACATTTTAAAATACTTTTATCTACAGAAACTTATTTCATAGATTTTTATCTATTTTTAAACATTTTTGCAACATGTATATCTCAATTCTTTATTGCACAGCAGAAAATGACCTTTCCTGAAAAATATGTAAAATGCCAATAGTACGTTTTGCATTGTCGCCCCACAATTATGTTAGTATGCCGCGTGTCTCAAACGTTGTATCAGATCTGCCGTATAGAGTTGCACCCCCCTGGTCAATACCTCTATAACCGGAATTTATGTGTGGGACTCAAAACCCGAATTATCCAACACCTTTGTACACCCGTTTGAAAACCCAATTTAAAATTCAAAAACCCAAAACCCAAAACCGGAAAAAACCATTTGGGTGCAAAGTTTTTGTTTTTAACGGATATACATAACAATGCTGATAAATACAAAATTATAAAAAATATTAATGGATTTGCCGCGGCACACTTAAAGGGCGCTCGCGGCACACCAGTGTGCCGAGGCACATCGGTTGAAAACCACTGATCTAGTGCCCTTTCATTATCATCATTCTCACAATTTCCTGCTGACTTAACAGATGTAAAATTATTAATGAGTAAAGTTTTAAAAGAACAAAGAAATTGATAACAATCAGGTTTGATATTTCTAATACCATGACTCCGCACACTACCAAATAAACTCTCAAGTGGATCCTGATTCACATGCCTCGGTAAAAAATATTTTATATTATTATTTTTCAACTTGAACCACAAATATTTAAAAGATTTAAGTGTAATAATCCAGTTTTTAATGCATGGAGGTACTGACATTTTCCCATTTGATTTATTCACAAATTTCATCGACTGAAAAACATTGATGGCACAATCCCAATGTTCAACATGTGGTGAATTTTCTTTTACTGCACTCCGTAACATTTTCCCCAATTCTGGATTAATTGTTCTTGAATTAACCGAGTCAAATGTTTTGTCTATAAATAGACAAAACTTGGCAGTACCGATAGCATTTGATAATTCACTTTCTTTTGGTGCTGAAACATAAAATATATAAGTTTAGCATACTTGTTAGATTTAAAATGGAGCATTTATGTCAATCAAAAAAATATTATATTAAGTGTACACAACACATATTTCAACCAAAATGTTGATAACTTAAGTACTTGTCTCAAACATTCACTAAGTATAATGTTTTTGAAATTAGCAATTACTGGTTGATATATCACTTATTATTAATAAAACATTGATATAACTAGCAATAGTTAATGAAATTAATAGGTAACATTTTAGGTTAATGAAATTAATAACATTTTAGGTTAACAAAAATAACGCACCATGATCTGACAACAGCTTCATTGTTGATGCCACTGTATGGCTAAATACTTGGGCTGCAAATGAAACTTTCATTTTAGTTTTTTCAA
Organism: Therioaphis trifolii; assembly: GCA_027580255.1. Lineage (NCBI taxonomy): Eukaryota > Metazoa > Arthropoda > Insecta > Hemiptera > Aphididae > Therioaphis > Therioaphis trifolii. The sequence continues at coordinate 4,198 of JALBXZ010000527.1, forward strand.
TATTAATGTGTTTGTCATGTAACTTATGTAATGAGCAAAGTTCAAAATTTTCATTTATTTTATCATATTCATACATAATTCGTATATGATCCCAAGAAGCTGTGTACTCAATAGTGTCTATTGTAAAGATTACATCTTTTTTGTACAGATTGTTCCTTATACATTTAAGTAGGTGGGGTGGATCATATATTGGTATGATTTCTTTGTCATCAATTTCAAATCCCAAATTTTTGTTTTTCATGTTTAGGCCTTCATAATTTTGTTTTGTAACAGCAATTAATAAATTTATTGCTGCCACATTAGTTCCACCTTGATCACACACTGTATCTACAATGTTCAGACCAGTTTGGTTTACGCTTTTGACCACATTCTTCAGGTATTCGACTACATTTTTAGTAGGAGTGGTACCAGTACAATAAAAATATGCATATGGTTGCTTCCATTTTTTGACAATTCCTCGTAACTTAAACACTAATACATGGTCTGAAAACTTTTTATTTTTATCAGTATTGTCTGTGTGATTAAAGCCAAATATCATATCGTTCTTTTTGTCATATTTCAAACCAGGACTTAAAGCCATTTCATCAAAAAGTAGCGCACACATTGTGTCAATAACTTTAAGCTTGGATACTCGATGTATCAGATGTTCTTGGATGTGAAGGTTAATACCGGGTTTGAATGGAATTTTTTCTAAAATAGCATTTAATGTAGATCTCGATGGCAGTGCAAAAATTGATGCTAAAAATGTATAGCCTTTGGGAGATGTTTTAAAAATTGATAGCGCTAAAATTTTATCCTCCAAAGTATAACGTCTACCTTTTGGCTTTTTTTTCTGAATATTAACTTGGCATTTAATGAAATATAATGATATTTTACTAACTTTTTCTACTAAATTATTGCATCCACCATGGGTAACAAACTGTTGAGCCTTTTTAAGTTGTTTTTTAATGGTAATATTTTTTTTTCTTCATAAAACTTATCTTCTTAGCTAACTTTTTAGATACTGTATATAACAATCCTTTTCTAGGAGTCAATTCGTTTATCCTTTTAATTCCAATGCTTGTTAATAAACTAGTATTCTTATTCTTTATTGACATTTTTCTCATAGTTAAAGATGTTTCAACTAAATTTGATGTCCCTATGAAAAAAATTGTAGACATATAGATAAAAATATATGCAACTCCTGAGGTTCAATAAAAAAATAAAATATTATTTACCATGTCTGCTGTCTTCATTCAAGGACAACGCTAATGGAGACGAACAGTTTTCAACAGTAATTAATGAACTATGGCACGAATTTCCCGATTTTTCAGGTGTTAAATGGTAGTTCTTACTATCTGATGACACTGGAGAGATAGTCAAACACAACGGCTCTTAAAAATAAAAATTTAAAAAATACATATTATTTTTAGTCCCATAGTTGGTATCTATAATTAAATATTATTTACCATGTCTGCTGTCTTCATTCAAGGGCAACGCTAATGGAGACGAACAGTTTTCAATAGTAATTAATGAACTATGGCACGAATTTCCCAATTTTTCAGGTTTTAGATGGTAGTTCTTACTAGCCGATGGCACAGGAAAAATATTCAAACATAACGGTAGAGGTCCTTAAAATAAAAAATACATATAGCTCTTAAGTCCAATAAAATAATTAAATATAACTATTACCATGCATGCTGTCATCATTTAAAGTTAACGGTAATGGAGTTGAACAACGGTTGCAGGGAACTGGTGGGCTATTTGACATATTTTCTGAAATTGAAATAAGTAACCATAAATGAAAATTTTAAAATATTATAAATAAAAGTGAGTGTGTATAATGTATATATATATACACCTATATCCGTTCAAGTTTCATTAATATTAACTGAATTAATTATTTTTTAAATGCTTTTGAAATTGAAATAACAGCTCCAATAACACTTTTTTTATGTATAATACTAATTTGTAATAATATGTGCCTTTGGAATAAAAATTCTGCGCACACCTATGTAGGTAGGTACTTACTTGGTAGATTTAATGTTGGAATAGAACCTTTTTTTAAACGAGAGGTCCCACTGCTGTAACAGTCATTTGAAAAATGATTGCAACAAATTAAAATGTTTTGCAAATGTAAGTCTTTGATAAATTCAACAGCTTCAGATTTCCAGTCCTGAGAACCCACGTTTCAAAAGTATCGTCTGATGGAAAAACATGCTTATGAATAGACTTGTCTCAACTAACACAATTAAGCACCGAGCATTTATTAGAAGACATCTTAATTTTATTAGGTATACAGTTATTATACTGTAAAACGTTAATTTATAAATAATAGTGTAGACTGTAGAACTTCAAAATCGAAACAAGCCCACGGTACACACCACAAAAAATTTATATTATTCAAAAAATAAAATAATATTTTATTTATAACACAAATATATCTAGTATTACCAAATACCAAAATACCAAATATCGTTGGCATTATATAATATCATCATGGAATCAATTATTTAGTAAGTTTCTTCCAAGGAAACAATAACTAGCGCTACAGTTGGTTCTCTTTTGCATTAATAAGACGAGTATCAGATTGTATAGAGAAGAGTCGACAGGCTCTGCGATACGGCCACTAACAGCGTCATCAGCTGTGCCGCCGTAGTGACCCAGTTCAGCCGCCGCCGTCGTAAACGCCGCCGTAACGTACGCGCCGCCACCGTCGAGTTACGTAGTAATTTGTGGTATACTAACACCATCACAATAATACGTAAACGCTGCCGCCGTACGCACGCGCCGGTCGAAATCAAAACAACAGGAGCCGCCGTACTCACACGTAACTAACATAGACGTTACGTGTGGCTCCGCCGCCAGTGTTTTTTTTACACATTACAAAACCCAATACTTATTGGTCTCCGTGCCAGCAGCTCCGGAGCGTAGATCGTCAAAGAAGTTACGTCAAGCCTTCGAGGGAGCGACTTCGAGACGACCTACCAACATCAGTTAATTGAATCACCATCAATAGCAGACCATTAGTAGAGGAAAATTGCAGAGAACCAAGGGACCAACTTCGACATGTTATTCATACGGATATTGGTAGCGTGAGTAATAGTAGTAATATATAAAAAAAAAAGAAATAAAATATTTATTTTTTTTTAATTCTCAGATTATTATATATATATATTTTTTTGTATAACTAAAAGCATCCGTTGCTGTATTATTGTCAGACAATTAAATTTAGAACTCGAATTTAGCTATAAACCTCAGGAATCGAAACGTAAGATTTTGCACTTCTAATACAATTACATTTTATTTTTTATTTTTTTTCAAATAAGATAAGCATTAGTTTATGAGTGATACAGAGGATACAAGTAGTAGTAGGCCAAATTCTCCTAACACCACAGACACTAACAAAGTAACAGAAACTCCCCTTCCAGCCCCTCGTATTAGTCTCCCCGTAAGATTCGCGAATCCGGAAAACCCCTCATCCGAACGTCCCATTGCGTCATTATCAACAGGTTTTCTGGAAGAACGGGCAGCAAGTTTAATCGACATCAACGATACTCTTTTGGTAGTAATAAACAACACTTTAAATTCCGTGGATAAGACAATAAAAACGACAAAATTCACGATGGCAGACGGTGACCTTTTGAATCAGACTCTCCATCCCAATTCCGACACTAGCGATATCAGACCATTAACGGGAACTAACACCTCCAATGAAGGAGGAAATATTATAGCTAATCGACCACAAACTCTTCTTGACTCATTATCTATCTCAGACTAATCAGTTGATACCATTAGCTTAGAGGCAGCTCTTAAATTACTACCTCCAACGTTCAGTGGCGCAAACCAGGAAGAACTTGAACTTTTCTTAGAGCAGTGCGAGTTCGCCATAAAGTGCGCGAACAACCGTGCCAAAGCCAGGTTACTAGAGGGAATTATGATAAGATTAACGGGCAAGGCACGGACCGCGATCAAATTTCGGAACATTAACAACTGGTTTGACCTGAAGGAAACGTTGAAAAACTCACTAGAGCCGAAGAGGACGACAAAGCATCTGTACCTCGAGTTATATTCCAGCAAGCAACGAGCTTTTGAAGATGTGGCTACGTACTCTGCCAGAATAGAGTCGCTACAAACTTTGATACTCGAGCAAGAAAAAAACGGAAAAACCGCGGAAGCAGCTTCAGCATTAGAGAGCAGTTTAAAAGCTCAAACTATACAAGTGTTTATTGAGGGTTTGGGCAGTTTAAAAGACTTTATAAAAGCAAGAAACCCACCCACACTCGATAAGGCTATACAAACCGCTCGCGAGGAAGAGCGGGTACGCAAATCAATGGAAGAGTCGAAACGGTTCTACGAACACTCAAACAACCAGCTGAATTCCAAAAATGTCAAAAGGAAACCAAGTACGCCATGTTTCCACTGTGGCAAGGCAGGACATTGGGCTCGGGATTGCCGATCAAAACAACAACAACATGTTGCATCTACATCTCGAGACACAAGCAATCGTTATCCAAGGGCAAGCATCAACGCCATCACTTGCAACTTCTGTAAAAAGCCTGGGCATACGAAAGAAGTATGCCGAAAACTAAAGTATGTCAATTCCACCCGTAGACCAGGAAATTCGGAAAATTCAACTTCTCAGAGTTCGGGAAACGAAACACCGTCGACTTCCAACGGCAGGCGGTCGGCGGGCAGTCTAAAAACTGCCGCAATAACATTTCAATCATCTTCTTAAATGCCGTAAAACAACAGAAAATCAAACAAGAAAATCAGAATCCCGAACAACCGGAACAGAACCTCCATTACGACCATTTACTCTGTAAATGCTCTCAGACAATTACACCGACCATTATGCTATTAGTCGACTCAGGTGCTGATGTGAATTTCATAAAGTTGTCTTCATTGAAATATGAAATTATGATTAAGGAACAGACGGAACAAAATCTTTCAGGAATAACCGGACACACCCTACAATCATTAGGCACAATCGATCAAACTCTTCGTTTGGGAAGAGAAGAACGTACAACGAAATTTCATGTGGCACCGTCTTCGTTCCCAGTACCATACGACGGTATTTTAGGGAAACCGTTTATAATTGGATTGGAAACAATTCTGAATTATAAGACTAAACAGCTAATATTGACCGATAACCAAAATCAATCAAATTTAGTTAACACTTCAGAACTTTCAAAAACATTTAACCCAGGTGGTAACCCAGAGAAAAAAAAATCCAACAGAAAATGTACAGATCCCCGAGTCTCATTTAGTCCGGGGGGGGGGGGGGTGAACCCCTGATTATTATTATGTATAATATAACTTATATGATAAGTAAATAGACTGTCTAGAATTGTGTGTTAGTCGACGACTCGTAGATTGGAATTTGCCGACTAAGGGATTTGACGTACGGCTGTCCGTAGGCTGACACACACGAGAGGAGGACAGTCAGTGTTAGTACAGAGCCTTAGCAGAACGTTCGTGTCTATATTACATTTATCCTTCACTCATAATAAACTATTTTAATAATTAATTTTACTAAATTGTACGCCTTTTATTTGTCGTGAACCTCTGGTTCATAACATTTGTATACATCTATTTAATGAAATGTTTATATTATTATAAATATTTCGAGAGATCGAGAGAATCAGGCCTAGTCAACTTATAGCTGTGAATTCAATGACTTTAATATTAGTTCAGAAGAGAAACAATCGCTACGCCAGGGTCGTATCTCATGGATCAATTGACTAAAATTTAGCATTTATGTTCGTTTACTCCATGACCGAAGAACAATATAACCTCGTAAAATTGAAATATCAAAACATAAATATAGAAATATACAAATATTAGTACTACAATATTATGAATTTTATATTATATTAAATTACCAATACAATATATTATAATAAAACTAGAACCAACATGTTTAGCTTACGACCCTCCCCCCCCAAAAAAAAATAATTTTCAGTTACGGCCTTGATAAATACTATAGATTGCTCACTGGCCGGGTTTTCGGTGGCGTACAATAAAACTCTCGGTAGATGGCGATAAGAACAAACAATAGTAATAAATTCGTATTTTAATTCCAACCGCAGTAACCATGATTGGGTGCGGTGCGGGTATAACTGGTTTTATCGTAGCTCGTCATGACATCGACGACTCCCGATCTCAGTGTTGCCAGATTTGAGGATTTTTCCTCATTCTGGGGATTTTCAATTGCGTTGAGGATATTATTGAGGATTTTCATTATTTGAGGATAAATTGGAGAATTTTGACAATTTGACTTAATTATCGTATAGTAATCATTGAAAACGTAGATACAAAAATAATATAATATAATTAATTTTATAATTGTAATCTAAAGATTGGTTGTAAATAAAATTATTGTTTTAGATACCATGGTTAATTATTATTTTATATGGACCATGGTCATTCTCATTCCTAAAATTTAAAAAGTCGGGTATGCACTAGGCTATTAATTATAGCCTAGTGTTGTAGGCTAATTATAGCCTAATTGTATAATTATTATACAATTTAGATGTTAGGTTATTTGTTATTACCACATACCACTGACTTTGTACCGCTGTTTTAGTAATATTTATTATTTGCTAATAACTTTAATTAGTTTAATTCCAAAATAAAAAAAACTATATAACCAATTGACATCTTTATTCAGAAGTTTTGTGCGCGTTGTTTTCGGTCCCAATTAAGACGTGTATTTTATGCGTGCGTTAATTTTTACGCTTGCTGTAATCACCGTTGGCGGATATTAACCTTTTTCACTCTTTTGTGTGGACGTTTTTCTATACTATATGACGTAGTGGCCGAGTGCGTGCGTCGTTCTTAATAACTTTGCGCTAGTCCGAAGCACGTGTGTCACCGTTGATCAAGTACACTCGAGTGTGTGACATTTTATTTTAGTGTTTCAGAATGTCTAGTGATGATGAAATGGTAAATAGAAGTCAAAAAGGTTGGCCAAAGAAAAAGCCTTATGCCCACAAATACTGTAAGCAATGGGAAGAAGAAAAGGAGTTCAGGTCATGGCTTACTAAAAGTAAAAAGGAATTTTTCACTTTTACTGTAAAGTGTGTTTTTCTGATTACTTGGGTGGAAAGTCAGCTCTATGTAAACACTCCATATCAGAAAAACACCAACAAAATATGCGATCTGTTCAAAATTCCATTCCAATTAATTCTTTATCTGCATATCAGTCCCATAACTTGTGTTTGAAAAAGATGAAAGAAGCTGAAATAAGAATTGCTATGTATATTGTTGAACATGATGTGGCATTGAGATCATCAGATCATCTCATTTCACTTTTCAAATCAATTTGTCCAGATTCTGATGTTGTAAAGCAATTTTCTTGCAATCGTACCAAAGCAACTTCTATTGTTCGCAATGTCTTAGGTCAGTATGACTTTAATAACCTTGTATCAAAAATGTGTTGCCAAAAATTTTCTATTTAATTGACGAGTCAACGGTTTTTGATATTTCTAAATTTACTGTACGAGATGAATTTGCTGCACTACTACAAGTAGCTGATGGAACTTCGCTAGGTATTCATTCAGTTCTTATAGAATTTTTCAATAATTATAAAATCCCTTTTAAGACTAATATGGTGGGTTTTGCATCAGACGGAGCCAACGCAATGTTTGGAATAAATAGGTCTGTAACAACTTTATTAGAAAATGATTGTATTGAACTGTTTGTTTTAAATGTACGTGTCATTCACTTGCCCTTGTTGCATCTTATGCGTGTGAAAAGATACCAAATAAAGTTGAACAGCTAGTTCGTGTTGTTTACACATATTTAAAATATAGTTTTAAAAGACAGTCAACTTTTAAAGAATTTCAAATATTTGCTGACATTAAGCCGCACAAACTTCTTCAACCGAACCAAACCCGATGGCTTTCTCTACATAACTGTATAAAACGTGTAATTGAACAATATTCTGCTTTAAAATTATATTTCACTGGAGAAAAACTCTTGGACAATAAAGCAGAAAGTATCTTTTCAAATTTATGTGATCCAATGATTGAAGTTTATTTACAATTCTTGGATTATGTTCTCCCAATTATTACTAATATTAATATTGAATTCCAATCACAACAACCAAAAATACATAAACTTTATTCAATTATGGAATCAACATACCGGACTCTATTATCATTTTATATGAAACCTGAATATTTAAACAAAATAGATATATCAAAAATACAGTATAGGAACCCAATACATTTTTTACCTCTGAAAGATTTATATGTTGGTGGTTACTGTATGGCTGCTATTTCAAAAAATACTATTCCTAACCCAGAAGAATTTCTAAATACTTGTTTAAGTTTTTATATTGAGTGCTGTCATCAGATATATAAAAGATTTCCATTTAATACCTGTCATGTTCAGTTTTTAAAACAGTTAAGTTTTATCGAGCTTCAAAATATAAAAAATACTATCACCATTTCACCAGTTGCTATTTGTATTAAAAATAAATTACCAATGAATTTAAATGAATTGGACCAGCAGTGGAAATTACTACAAAATACAAATTTAGATTATAGCATTTCTATGATGGACTTTTGGAAATCTGTAAAAAATATTAAAAATTCTGATGAATCAGAAATGTTTTCACTAATAAATGATATTGTGCAGTATATACTGATATTGCCACATAGTAGTGCCGCAGTAGAACGAATCTTCAGTGCTATTAATTTAAACAAAAATAAAACGAGAAATAGATTGTCGACTGAAACATTAAGTGGAATTTTAAGTGTAAAAAATATTTTAACCGCCCAAGAGAAATCCTGTTTTGACTTTGTTATAAATGATGAAATGATAAAATATCATGTAAGTGATATGTATAAATAATATTTAAGATTTATTTATGAAGTTATTGGTATTGTTTTGTTTATGTTAAGTTAAAATGACATCAACATTTTTTTTTTTTTATAAATTTTCACTATTATTATTATTACAATGATTTTATTACAAAGTATTTCATCATTATTATTTTATTATGTAGGTACTTTTGAACTCATAAGACTGAGGTTAACAAAGGAGGATCTACAAATTATGTATACCATATATTTAAACTATCTAATTTAATAAAATGTAACAATAAAAACAAATTTTAAAAACAGTCGTTTTTGAAAATAGTACGTTTTGCATCAATACATTTTCAGTCCTATACCATGTATATGGGAAATAGTACATTTTGTGTTATAGACGAAAATAGTACGTTTTGTAAAAATTGGTGTAATTAGCACGTTTTGACAATTTTTTTTTACTTTTTATTACGGAATCTATAGCAAATAGTACGTTTTGCATCAAACAGTAAATAGTTCATTTTGACAAAATTTATATTGTGCAAATAGTACGTTTTGCTTCAATTCACTATTTTAAAAATGGTTATTGAATGGGAAATAGTACGCTATTACCTAATCTGATGACGCCAATCGATCCGCCGTCATTTTTAACATAGGATTGAATGTATAACTCGATTTTGACAAAAATGCCAATAGTACGTTTTGCATTGTCGCCCCACAATTAGAATTCATAAAATTCCCTGCATACAGCAAGATAGCAACACTGTTAGTCACATGACTTTACTGTCATTTTGTGTTTGGAATGTTTGTTTCATAGAAAAAGACGTCACTTGTTACATCGGTGTAGCAAGTTTACCGTGTTTTGTGCGTTCTCTGCCTTTTTTATCCTTTGATTCGAACCTTTTTGTCTGTGAGCTACCTTACTTTGTGGTTGATTGCATATTTATTAGTAGTTTTTTTCAAAATAATAATAAATATGCCTTCCAACAATTGTGTGGTTATTGGTTGTGATACCAATTACTCCGACAAAAAAACCCTTCGTCATCGGTTTCCTAAAAATCAAATTTTGTTTGATATTTGGGTTAAAAGGTCCGGAAATAAGAGATTGTTAAACAAATCAATTGATTTGGTTTATAACTCTTTTATTATGTGCGACAAACATTTTGATGACACCTGTAAAAGTCCTGGATTCAAGAAATTGATTGTCAATTCAGTGCCTACATTAAATTTGCCAGGTAATTCTTACTTAATTTTTTATTTGTGAACATTTGTAATATTTATTTCTTATACTGTTAAATAATTTTTTTTAGGCATTGTTTGTTGATGTGTTGATTTTTAAAGCTTAGTCTTTAATAAATCATTGTATGTTATGTATATATGATCTTCAAAATAACCAATATTTAATTCCGGTTTTAACTGGATTATTATTTTTGGCCCGGGGTGCAAAATTTATCAGGGGCCCGTATTTCTTTTCAAACCTACCTAAATTAGGAAAGAGTCCAGAAAAGTGAATAAATACATAAAAAAAAAAAAGAATAGTTATTTTTTTAGGAGTATGAATAGTATGATGGAGATTGGAGATATGGATATAATATAGATACTTATAATAACAATTTATATATTATGTGGATAGCTTATAGAGTAAATGTATTTTTAGAAGATTTTTCAATTGCAGCAAGCCAAATGAACATCTGTATTTTATTGAAAACTCGATTATTACGTAGACATGACTGATACGATGACACGATGTAACATTATAAATATATTAACAACAGTATTGTCGATCTTTTTTATTTATCTTTATATAATAAAATATTACAATAAAAGTTAAATTAAAAAGGTCCCCGACTGTGATAATCGGAGGCCCGGTCATAAATACGAATCGGGGCCCGGGGTACTACTTGGTGTTTAGCACCCCGGGCCAGTCCGCCCCTGCTTTAATGCATGCAGATTTCTTATCGTAATTAAACTATAATAGTAAAATATAGTTTAAATTTAATTTATAAATGTTATTGTATTTTTGTTAATTATTAATAATTCATTTTTAGGAATAATTTAACAGTTTGTCTATGCAAGTGGGTGTACATCTATGCACAATATTCCTCTTGATGAACCTGAAGTGTCTTTAGCTCGGAATATCGATGAAGGTAATTTTTTATGATAATTAGTATACTAAAAAGTATGTGTTTACTGTCTCACTAGTGGCGAAGCTTGGTTCTTAATTTGGGTAAACAAATGTTATTACTTTTTTTTAGTAAAGTATTGAAAAATCAAAAAACATTGCTAACGTATTGCGTAATATTACTATACAATTTTCACTGTTCAAATAAAAAATAAATGAATGCTTATTTCCTAATTTTAAATTACTTTATCCATGGTATCGTCTTTTATTAATCAAAATTTTAAGGTCTTCCTTTAAAATGCATAGAATGAATATTCAGTTGATAAAAGGATTGTATTAGTATACTGCAATAGTCAATCTTAATACAAAATTCATTTAATTAATAATAGGTATTTGTAAATTTAATCAGTTTAAATAATACTGGGTAGACAATGTCTCCTTGTCATATGTAGCTTCGCCAAAGTGTCCCACTTAGGAAAATGCTATCGAGACCAAACCAATAAATAATTAATTTGAAAAATTCCTCTTTATGTTCATCATTTTCAAAACATATTATCTGCATTTTATTTGAAAAAATGTCTACCTTCTAAGTTTTTGATCGTTATTTTATTTATTTTATATATTTTACAAGTTTTGTTAATATATAAATTTAAGTAGTAAACATATTAACCTTTTACTTATAACTTAACAAATTATTTAAAATATGTTTAAATCAATATAAATTTAATATTGGTATATATCATGTAATGTCACATTATGATTATAAATATAGAAAACATCTTGTTCTGCTAAGGCTTTACCTCGAAAACTAATTAAAATATAAAATTACTATTTCATTAAAAAAAAAAATACTCCAATAATTAAATACTTATCATGTTTTACCACAAAATTGGAATTTGTGGCTCTCAGTACTGTTATATTTAAATTTGTATGTATTAAACATTAATTTTGTGTACCTTATATATTGATTTTTATTCATAGTATTATTTTGTTTTCAGGCTCAAGTGCAAATTGCGGTATACAGGCAAAACAGTTATTTGGCAAAAGAAAAAATATTGATGGGGTATTGAAACAGATAAACATGAAAAGAAGATCACAGTTAACACCTCGGAAAGCACTTCTTTATAATGCAGTAAGAATATACAAACTTAAAAATTTAGTTGTGAATAAAAAATATTCTAATGCTAAATATCGCATAAAAATGGCAAATACTCGTACATTTATGAATACAAACACTAAATCATTAAATGGACTAAATCAGTTCACTCAAAATTTTATCGAATCTCAAATTCGAATGCAAAGTCTTACACCACGAGGAAGACGATTTACTGTAGATGATAAGGTATTTGCATTGTCTCTTTTCAAACAGAGTGGTAAAGCTTACAGAACTCTGTCAAAAATCTTTGCTCTACCATCTAGAAAATCAATTTTGGAAATGTTGAAAAAAATTCCTTTTGAAGCTGGAATCAATGCTCGGATTTTTGAGCATTTAAAAATGTCTGTTAAAAAATTGAAAAATTAACTAAATCGTTATTGCTGTATAATTTTTGATGAAGTTTCAATTTCTGCGTCATTACAATTCAAAGAATCTAATGGAAAGATTATTGGATTTGAAGACCTCGGCCATAATAATCGATCACCCCAGTTTGCGGATAAAGTACTTGTGTTTATGGTAAGAGGACTCAGGAAAAAATTCAAACAACCTATTGCGTATTACCTCACCAACAGTAATATGAATAGTTTTAATTTATCAATAATAATTAAAAATGTTATCGAAGCTGTTCAGTCTACTGGCCTTAAAGTAATTTCAACTGTTTGTGATCAAGCGCCTTCAAATGTTGCTGCTATCAATCGGTTGATACAAGAAACTAACCTGAATAACTCAAAAGCAGGGAAAATATTAACGCATTTGAAATTGGTGGTTTTGAAATCATTCCTATTTTTGATGTTCCTCATTTGTTAAAGGGTCTAAGAAATAACCTTATAACAAAAGATCTACATTTCACTTATGAAAGTGAACAAAAAAAAGCTTCCTGGAAACATATCATACACTTTTACGAAATGGATAAAGAACAAAGTTTGGAAGGGGACCGTCTAATTCCTAAAACCACTGATGCTCATGTTTATCCAGAAAAAATGAAAAAGATGAAAGTGTCTCTTGCTGCTACAGTTTTTAGTCAGCGTGTTGGAGCAATAATGAAAAGAATGGCAAAAATGACTAACAAATCCAACTTTATTGGTGAGTTTTTTACTCTGGAGTTCATTAGTTATCTTGTTATTAAATTGTTTAATTAATTTTCTAGGAGACAGTGCTATTGATGCTGAAGCTGAGAATACTGGACAAGTTATGCTTATTTATTGACAAGCTTTTTGACAGTGTCAATGGAAATGTTATCAAATCAACACCTGGAAAATAACTTCGTGGCTCGGTGACACTGACCACTATTCATTGGGAATTTTGGAATGAAGGTCTTATAATTCTAAATAGTATGAAATATGAATCAAAAAAACCAATTCTAACAATACAAAATTGGATAAGAACTATTCAAGGTGTGCAACTTATTTGTAAACGTCTTCTTAATGATGGTTTCAAGTATGTATTTTTAAGAAATTTTAATCAAGATCCAATAGAAAATTTCTTTGGTTCAATTCGAAGTCATGGACTAAGAAATATTAATCCAACACCAGCAAATTTTATTTGCTCATTTAAAGCTCTCGTTTTAAATAATTTCACCTCCAGTCATTCTGTTGGTGCTTATTGTGAAGATGATGATTGTGACGGTGTTATTGACAATTTAAAAGAGTTTTTATTTAATGAAATACAATTGGAAACTAATATTGAAGAAACTGGTATCATTCATCATGTCCAATTGGATCCTGTGGTGACATTACCATGCCCCACTATTATTGTTACCTCAGGCAGTAGAGCATATGTAAGTGGATGGATTGTAAAAAAAATTAAAAATGTAACTAAAAATTGTTCTGTTTGTATTTCAAAATTATCTGCACAAAACGTATTAAAAGAACATTTTATTATTCAAGACCGTGAATACTTAAATTGTAGTTTATTATACCCAGGCCAAGAAACAATTGATGTGTATAGTTATATTATTGACCTGTTTAATTTAAATTTTCATAAATTTATATGCAATATTCATTCATTTTCACGATTTCATTACTTTTATATCTAAAAATGTACTTATCGGTAATTTTACTTGTCCCAATCATGATTTGTATAATATTTTTTTAAAAACAGCTTGTAAATTATTAATTTATTCTTATGTAAATAATGTAAATCGTATTTTAAGTAAAGGAGAAAAATTAAAAATACATCAGATCCTGTGAAGCTATTGGCTATTTCATACCATAATAAGTATTCAAAAAGAAAAAAAGGTTAATATTTAATTATGTTATTATTCCCCACATATTATTAATTTTTTCTCCCCCAGTTTTGTTATTATGTTTGTCTTATTTTACATATCAGGGTTCTTAATTGAATGTATTTAATTATTTGTTATTTCTTGTTTTTTTTTTTTATGTATTCTTAATTTTAGTTTATCAGTTATTTTGTTCAAAATATTTTATAATTAAGCTTAATATTATTTTTGTACAATAGCTTAAAAAAAAAATAAAAAAGTATATATGTAATTATGTAACTGTAAATATTGTAATTTATAATATATGTATATTAATTGATAATTAAAATTGTATTTGTTCCTTATTTCATTAATTTCCCTTTCTGGTTTATGGTATAATCATTGATTATAGAATAGACTATTCTATAATTATCAATGGTATAATATAATGCATACAATATACAAATGAAGTAATAATCGATACAATAGTAAATAGTATTATCGATACAATATTAATACTATCGATTATTCTATTATCGATTTTTAGTAATTGAGACAACCGTTGGGATCGCTAGTAGTACTGTGTACCAAATGCTTCTATGGGAGTTGCCTTTCTATATTATCTCTTTTCTATGGTATTGACCCATTTTTACATCAAAAGTGGCGGGAAGAATTTTTTGGTTTTACAATGTTAATTTTTTTTTGTATATACCTTTTCGGGTAGTAGAAATCACCTTGAGATGGTACTTTAGAAAGGTCATTTTTCCAATTTCTCGATAATTTTTCCAACAATGAAGAAAAATTCGGGTTTTTTCAGGATTCCGGTTGATTTGGATGCAAAGCCTTGGAATCAGGTTTCAGGTTTTGCATTGGTTATTCGGGTTTTTAATTGTTTCTGGTGTTCAAATTATTCCGGTCTTATAGGGTTCTGGTTTTTTCAGGTTTCGAGTTAATTCGGGTGCAAAGCTTTGGTAAAAACTGATAAATACCAAACATAAAGGCCGAATCATTAATCGTAGATACATATAACAGTGTTTAATATTAGTATGCCCATCGCAGCCGTCTCTATTGTTTTACGTCGTGTCATGGAACATTTTATCGTCTTGGATTGGCGTGCCACGAAAATTTTTTTATGATATCAAGTGTGCCGAATTGTCAAAAAGGTTGAAAACCACTGCACTAGATAGTTTAACGAAATTTGTTGAAGGTGGTTTTAATTTACCTAACCTACCTATAACATCTCTTAGTGTACAGAACATGGAATATAAATTATCTTCTTTGAACTCAACAGACACTGTTTATGACATAACACCTATTCTGATATGACAATAGGATATATAAGTGGTTATTTAGCACGTACTGTGCTGAAAGAATTCAATTATTGTAGGTTGTGTAAATTTGAATTAACTAATGAAAAAAAAAAATCCATTAATTCAAATAAGAGATTATACTAAAAAATCTCTTATGTATCCTAGTGAGAAATTCCAAAAAGTAATAGAACAAATGCTTTATTTGACCCGATTCATTATACCAAAATTAAATCAAAATTTTATTGGTAAACAATTAATATTATTATAATATCAGAAGAAAATGTTGATTTTAATCTAAACTGCCCAAAAAATGATTTAAAATATATAATTTATCAAAAGTTTAAACAATTTTTGAAAGGTATTGAGAATAAAAGGTATACTGATAGTGATTCCTTAAAATGTGCTGCTGTTGAATATTTTATAAAGCATAATTCAAAGAAATAAATTATAATAGATAAAGTATTTTGTTTAATCCTGGCAATTGTTTCCCTTAAGGTTCATATTTTTGATATTTAATGTTAATGAATAATATTTAAACAAAATATTGAATTAATGTATTATGTACTATGGTTGTAAATAAATGTATTTCATCACTATCATCAAAATGTTATTTATTTTATACATCATTCTTAGCACTGTGATTTAAAATGTTTTACTACAAAAGTACTAACAGTAAAAACACCCAACAGTGTGTATACAAAGGTTTTACGAATAACAGTACCAAGTTCTACTTATACTATAACAGTAGAACAGTATAATTACTAAGTACATTATGTATATTCAATAATATTGTATGTATACTGAATAACATTTTATTTAAAATCGAATATTATATAATATCGATATAAACATTTTATCAATCGATTTTAGGAAAATCGATAGTGTGAACAATCGATTGTTTCCTTGGTTAAGAAGAGATCCACTCGCTGCACTGTATAGTCTATTCCAAATAAGACCAGGCTACGGCGGCGACCAGATCTCGTCGGGCGGCGGTCAGGCTCCACCTATTTTACTGATAACGTGTACTGACGTACGTATGTGATTATGTGGTGCGCGACTGCGCGAGTGACGGTACGGAAAAATACATCGCGACGTACCGCTCTGCACTCCATATGTTTCAGAGTATACAATGCAATCTAAGTTATTTGTTCAGGTCGCTGGTTTGCGATAGACTAATTAAGTCGCGGCGGTCGCTCTAGCTGTCGGGCCGCGGCGGAAAAGTTCGAGGTCCGTGCTCGTTGTGAAGCCACGCCCATGCGCACAACTTAGCCTCCGTAGCCTGGTCTTATTTGGAATAGAGTATAGATGGTTATCAAAAAAACTACTGAGTCGGCGTTCTATCCTTAGATAATACATACTGGATAGAGCTATGATTAAAAATCTTGAAGCACTATTTTGGGCCCCCGATGTGTTCACTGCGCATGCGCAAAATATACAGTGTTGAGGTGAATGATAATATACAGTCGTAATATTATATTATCACTACACATGCGCAAAAGATGATAGTTATTGTGATAAATGAAATATACAAGTATACTACCATCAGTACCATCAGTACCATCATCTTCAGTTTTCCCGTCATTACTCATTAGTAATATTTAATTTTATTATTTCCTATTTATAAAGTATTGAATTACTCAATAAATAACTGACATTCATATCTTTACTCTACTGTTTTATTACATAGGATTGTGAAAATGAATAAAATTGTAAAGTCTTACAAATGTTGTATTTTATGCCTGAAGTCGCCTATTAAAGTACCTGGTCTTAAATTGCATCGGTAAGTATACTTTAATATTATTAATTATTTTTTACTTTTATTATTATAGAACCCAGATAATTTGTATTATTAGTTTAAAAAGTGGCTAGCTTAGTTACAAAATCGATTAACGCTTAACTGCCAAAAATCAAAGAATGCATGGTGAGAAGTATACTGGGTATCATAGACAAGGGAAAACTGTGTTTCAAGACGTTGATAGAAAAAATAGAAATGTCAAACCACGTTGTAACTCCAGTGTGTGTAAAAAATCTAAGAAATGTTATGTTTTTTCTGAAGAAGACAGATGTAACCTATTTGAATGTTTTTGGTCTACTACATGGGAAGTTAAAAAATCATATATTATCAATTTAGTAGAACAAGGAGATACTAAACGAAAATCTAAAGGTGAAAATGCTGACAGCAGGAGATCTGTTTCGTACAAGTATCATTTAAGGGATGGTTATAATAATAAACTACATGTATGCAAAAAGATGTTTTTAGCAACATTGGATCTTACTGATTGGATGGTACACAATTGGTTGAAGTCGTCCAAAGAATTATCACCTAAAAATAATAAAGCTAATAATCAAAATAAAAAAGATTCTGAAAATAATATACCAAGACACAAAGCTTCATTCACCGTTAGGTATGAACATTTTATTACATGGTTCTCAAAACTTCCTGTAATGGAAAGTCACTATTGCAGAAAAAGAAGTAAGAGGCTTTATTTAGAAGGACCGTTTGATTCAAAACAACAATTATATAATTTATATTTACAAGAAGCTAATGATATTCAAATTGAACCTGTAAGTAGGAGTTGTTTTACTAAATATTTAAAAGCAAACAATTTTTCATTGTACAAACCAAGAAAAGATCAATGTGATATATGCTGTTCTTTTAAAATTAATCAAATATCTGAAGAAGTGTATCATAAACATGTAATGAACAAAAACATTGCAAGAGAACAATTAGAAATTGACACAGAAAAAGCTAAAAACCTAGAAAAAATAGTTTTTACTATGGATGTACAAGCCGTAAAGTTATGTCCGGCTATGAACGCTAGCGCCCTTTACTATTCAATGAAACTAAAAGTCCACAACTTCACCCTGTACAATGTAGGTAATGAACATGATTGTCATAATTATTGGTGGAACGAGTGTGAAGGAGAACTTGAAGCTTCTGTTTTCGTAAGTATAATCATCCATCATCTCAAAACGTATTGTATTAACGAGGATCAAGGCTATAAAAAAGATATAATTCTATACTCGGATGGTTGTGGATACCAAAACAGGAATTCTGTGTTGTCTAACGCACTTTTAAACTTTGCTGTTCTCAAAAATGTAGTTATAGAACAAAAATTTTTGGAAAAAGGCCACACTCAGATGAGTTGTGATAGCGTCCATAGTTGTATTGAGCGCAAGTTAAAAAATACTGAAATACACTTACCATCAGATTTCATTCGAGTTTCTAAAGAAGCTAGAGTTAACCCTTCTCCATACAAAGCTACTCTTTTAGACCATACATTTTTTACAGATTATAAAAAAAACCAAATATACTCATCTATTAGACCGGGCAAAGGTAAGGGAGATCCAGAAGTCCGAGACCTAAGATCTTTAAAGTATGATCCTGCTACTAAAATGATATATTTTAAAACCGTATTCAGCAATTCCTATGAAGTTTTACCACTACCTAGAAATAAATATTTTAAGCTAACTGAGAAATATGAAAAACTATACAGTAGTCAATTGCCATTGACATTATCTAAATGAACAGATAATTAACCTAGTCTTATATAGGACCTAGTCTTATATAGGACTTAAAGCCATTTCATCAAAAAGTAGCGCACACATTGTGTCAATAACTTTAAGCTTGGATACTCGTTGTATCAGATGTTCTTGGATGTGAAGGTTAATACCGGGTTTGAATGGAATTTTTTCTAAAATAGCATTTAATGTAGATCTCGATGGCAGTGCAAAAATTGATGCTAAAAATGTATAGCCTTTGGGAGATGTTTTAAAAATTGATAGCGCTAAAATTTTATCCTCCAAAGTATAACGTCTACCTTTTGGCTTTTTTTTCTGAATATTAACTTGGCATTTAATGAAATATAATGATATTTTACTAACTTTTTCTACTAAATTATTGCATCCACCATGGGTAACAAACTGTTGAGCCATTTTAAGTTGTTTTTTAATGGTAATATTTTTTTTCTTCATAAAACTTATCTTCTTAGCTAACTTTTTAGATACTGTATATAACAATCCTTTTCTAGGAGTCAATTCGTTTATCCTTTTAATTCCAATGCTTGTTAATAAACTAGTATTCTTATTCTTTATTGACATTTTTCTCATAGTTAAAGATGTTTCAACTAAATTTGATGTCCCTATGAAAAAAATTGTAGACATATAGATAAAAATATATGCAACTCCTGAGGTTCAATAAAAAAATAAAATATTATTTACCATGTCTGCTGTCTTCATTCAAGGACAACGCTAATGGAGACGAACAGTTTTCAACAGTAATTAATGAACTATGGCACGAATTTCCCGATTTTTCAGGTGTTAAATGGTAGTTCTTACTATCTGATGACACTGGAGAGATAGTCAAACACAACGGCTCTTAAAAATAAAAATTTAAAAAATACATATTATTTTTAGTCCCATAGTTGGTATCTATAATTAAATATTATTTACCATGTCTGCTGTCTTCATTCAAGGGCAACGCTAATGGAGACGAACAGTTTTCAATAGTAATTAATGAACTATGGCACGAATTTCCCAATTTTTCAGGTTTTAGATGGTAGTTCTTACTAGCCGATGGCACAGGAAAAATATTCAAACATAACGGTAGAGGTCCTTAAAATAAAAAATACATATAGCTCTTAAGTCCAATAAAATAATTAAATATAACTATTACCATGCATGCTGTCATCATTTAAAGTTAACGGTAATGGAGTTGAACAACGGTTGCAGGGAACTGGTGGGCTATTTGACATATTTTCTGAAATTGAAATAAGTAACCATAAATGAAAATTTTAAAATATTATAAATAAAAGTGAGTGTGTATAATGTATATATATACACCTATATCCGTTCAAGTTTCATTAATATTAACTGAATTAATTATTTTTTAAATGCTTTTGAAATTGAAATAACAGCTCCAATAACACTCTTTTTATGTATAATACTATTTTGTAATAATATGTGCCATTGGAATAAAACTTCTGCGCACGCCTATGTAGGTAGGTACTTACTTGGTAGATTTAATGTTGGAATAGAACCTTTTTTTAAACGCGAGGTCCCACTGCTGTAACAGTCATTTGAAAAATGATTGCAACAAATTAAAATGTTTTGCAAATGTAAGTCTTTGATAAATTCAACAG
>JALBXZ010000060.1:0-266880 GCA_027580255.1 Therioaphis trifolii
CCTCAAATACGGCCCTGTGTTCTGTGAAGGAATATAATTTCGATCGTAGACCAATAAATTCAGCCATTATTTTACCATTAAGCTCATCTTTGAATTTTCCTATAACTTTCTTGTTAACTAATGGTATATTATAAATATTATCCAAAGGATAATCAGATGTATCATAATGGTCTATATCATTTTTCATATCTTGATAAAAATCATTCGTTTTCACTTCTATAATTAAAGAATCTGTATCACAATATAATAATCTTATTTTATCACCGTATTTCTCCTTCAAAACATTATAATAAAAATCATACATTAATTTTTTAGAAATGTCTAATATAGTCATCCCAACATAAACTGGCTGAAACAATTTAGTCGAAGTTCTTTTCATATGTATTGCAGCTAAATTTTCTGTGAAAATCGTAGCTCTATCGAAATTTGGTTTCGCAACTAATTTTTCTAATTGCGAAGCATTTGTTACTAATCTAATATCAACATGATTTCTTACATTCATCATTGTCCTACCGAAAACACTGTTATTCATCAATTTATAGAAATCTTTTTCAAAATTATTTCTAGCTTTTGTTCTAAGATTTGTGTTTAAATCAATGTAAGGTTTTAACCAAGGAGATTGGTCAAACTCCAATATTTTACGAATTTTCTCTATTCTCAAACCATTACGAATATATTCTTGTAATGTTATGTAGTGGACGACATACTTTTTTTTATCATATAAATTTAGAGTAAGTTTAGGTAATGGAACACCGTCGAATTGATTTTCTGGAGCAAAAGGGAAATCTGAATGTTTATCATGAAGTTCTTGAGGATAAGTTAAATCAACCTCGAAAATATATCCTTTAGAGGAATCTACACTAAGATTTAATATATCTGTTATTTTTTCTGGATCAATCCATTTAAATCCTCCAGAAGGTAAGTATTGAGACATTGCCCATCCATAAAGATTGTTTGCGTCTAAATATTGCAAATAAACAGAATCTTTATTTTTATTAAATTTTTCCATCATGTATTTATTGTTTGCTTTGGAATATCTAACACTACATTGAGTCATTCCTCCTCTCAATCCTTTCTCAATGAATAAATGCATATCATAATCTGTTAATAATTCCAATTTTACACCTGTTTTTCTGAGCATACAATTCCATGCAAAACCTGGAGTTGTGTAACACCACAAAGGATCTAACTTATAAGTTTCTAAAGAAAGATGACGAAAATTTTCAATAATATCACTTAATAAGAAAACATCTATCTTATTATACAACATGGTAAATTCTCTGAGATTTTGTATATTAAACGCATTCCAAACTTCTTGAGCATTTTTATAATCATCGTCTGTTATATGTTTTTTTGTAAGAGAACTATAGAAAAGTTCTTTGGGAGGTAAACATGTTTCACTATACTTTTCGATGCAATCCATATACTCATAAGGATAAGATAATTTTTTAGTTATTAAATCTAGATGTTCTTTTGGAAAATGTTTTCCGAGTTCTTTAAACTGGTTTTTCTCTAGATTATTAGCTAATTCATCTAAACTGCAAGATAGAAATTTGAATGAATCTAAAAATCTTATCTCGACTTGATTTTTACAGACAATATTTGTTGTACTTTTTTTACAGAATTTATTCAAACATTTATTTTTCATACAAGCAGATGATTGGTAGTCCAAAATATTTGAAAAAGATACATATTTTTCATCATTATCTGGAATCAAGTTTATTCTTTGATTATCGCCGTTGAATTCTTTTATAAATAAATGTGCGTCGTAACCTGAAAGGTTGTGGAATAAAACAGGAATAAATCTAGGAATTTGATGATTTAAATTACAATAAGAATGTGCTGCTCCTCTATAATTTCCAGTTAAATGATCATGGTCTCGAACTTTTCTCATATTATTTTTGAATTCAGTTTTTTTTTCCTTTTTTTTCATACTCTGTAACAATTGTGGAGGTATATCCTCCATTTTTCTCTCACAAATATGACATGTTTTTGCGTTTTTAAAATTTTTCCATTGTTTTTTAGTCAACTCTTTCATAGGAACTTTTACATCTAAATAATTTTCAGCAATATTAAGAGCTTTTTCTTTTATTTTTTGAACAAAAACCTTAGGTGCATCCAATCCAAAGTATTCTTCACTTTTCTTAAAACTCCCATCAGAGTATTTTATATAAAATACGAAACTTATAGGAGTATGTTTTTGGTATGGGTTTATATACGAAGTATTATCACAAGGTTGACAATTCTGTATTTTTTCTAACATACACTCAAAGTCTGCGTAAATCGAAACAGGTACTTTTAAAGAATGATTATAATGAGAAAATTGAACAATATTATTGGAAGGTTTGGGTAAAACGACTTTGGTACATTTATTATGCATACAGTAAGTTTTATGTTCGTTTAATTTATCTAGTGTTGTATGACTGGTTAAACACATTTTACACAGAAAACCTTTATGTCCATATTTGGAAATTTGAGCATGTCCTACTAGTTTCCATAAATCTTTTATCCAACAATAATGCTCATTATTTTTCTCTTTAAGATACAACAAATCAATATGTTTCTCCTTCTCAATTTTAGTTATTTTAAGAGGAATAATTACTGGCTTGAACTCATCAATACAATACACATTTATAGAAATATTTAATCTATCAACTATTTTATGTATATCTGTTAATTTAACAGGGAATTCAATATCTTTGAATTCTTTATCAAACACACTTTTCCATTTTTTATATTTGGAAACTCTCTGCGGATCATGTTTAGCTGGATATAATGCAGAAAGTAAGGCCCAAAGAAAACATTTATTATCCTCATTTTTCACATTTATAACGGCATGTTTAAGTTGAATAAATTTTGGAAGTTCTATATACGAAGCACCTCTTAGAGGTATAAATTTATTGATACACAATTCCAAGGATACAATTTTTTGAAGACACCACTGTGATTGTTTAATTTGAAACTCTTGCATTTCATTCGTTAATTTAGTTTTCACTCCAAGATAATAATCACTTCGATCAGTTGTTTTCAATATTATTTTATTCTTTGTTTTAAAATGTGTGTCCTTATACTCCATGGTTTCTGTACCAGTAATTTTTCTCTGGTGTATACAATGCAAAATAAAATTTACTTTTAAACCATGTTGTTTATTTAATCCTTCTTGAATTTTACCTAAAACTATTCTTTCTACATGATT
Organism: Therioaphis trifolii; assembly: GCA_027580255.1. Classification (NCBI taxonomy): domain Eukaryota; kingdom Metazoa; phylum Arthropoda; class Insecta; order Hemiptera; family Aphididae; genus Therioaphis; species Therioaphis trifolii. The sequence continues at coordinate 3,197 of JALBXZ010000060.1, forward strand.
CATAAATTTTATAGTATCTTTGAACCCTAAATTATTATTAATTGTGAATGTTTTAACTCTGCTGTTAAAGGCAGTATCTTTTTCCAAGATAACAGATCGATTTTTTTTGGATTTATTAAAGAGTTTTTCACTGAACTTATAGAAAACTCTATGGTCTTTAGGTACTCTTTGTTTTTTAAGTTTCTTGGTTGTTGTTATTGTTTTCTTACGAATCCTTGTTGTAATTGTATTATTAGGATCATTATTTTTGTGTTTTTTTGTTTGGCAATGTTTCGACCAATTTTTATAAGCAATATTTGTGTCACAAACTACACAGTATTTAGGATGATATTTAGTATTCATATTCATATTCATATTCATATTCATATCTGTCATTTATTATACGATATATTTTTTTATTTTTCAATTTTTTTTTTTGTGCGGTGATTGTCGATTTATTGCATTTACACTTATTTCCTTTTAACTCAACTGAGTAATTATCGCTTGTATGACGTCATACAAAAGATAACGAAAGTAGGTCATCCTTCGAATTAAATACTCAGTTGTTTTTTTATAATAATTATATTAGATTAATTATTTTTTTATTATTTATTTACCTACTTATCTACTATTTAAATATTAGTTTTTTAATAATATTTATATATTATAAATAATAGATGGTTTTAATAAAAATTAAAAATAATAGTATACATTTAGAACGTCCCTTGGTTAATTCTGGTAATTTTTTACTAGGACTTAAGGCTTTAACATTTACTGGTTTACATAATTTAATCAGAATTGAAACAGATTGTATAATTACAATTGGCGGTATAATAGTTACTGTGGAGCCAGGCAGATATACAATTGAACAGTTAAACAAAAAAATTAATCCTGTTGTGATAAGTCTTTCAGAGGAAAATATAGTTAAAATAACATGTAATACTTACTATCATTTAGATGAGAATTTCTGCAAATATTTGAATTTAGAGTATATAAAATTAGATTACTCAAAAATAAGTGAAATAGAAATCAGGTATATTCCTGTTATCAGATTAGACAGAGATTGTATTATTAAAACGAAAGAATATAAACTTCAAGACAAAATAGAATTTGTAATTTTAAACACAGAATTTGTGATAAAAAAAGGCATTTATTCTTTAAAACAATTTCAACATGAGCTAAATAAAAATGCCACTTATAATAAAACAATAATTAAATTAGATGAAAATAATATTATACATTTTACTTCAAACATCTCTTTTATATTCGAAGATTATTTAAAAGAGATTTTAGGAGTGGAAAATTACCAATATGAATTACGACACTCTAATGTAGAAATCACTCATATTGGTAATAAAACATCAAAATTTATAAACAATAAAATGTGGATATTAGAGGGAAATATTTATATGGATAACACTGAATACAATATAAAATCTGGTTATTATACAATAGAAGAATTAAATAAAATTATACCAACAAATATGAAAATATCTCTTTTAAATAATTATACCATATTAATTGAATCTGATAAATATTTCGAACTTGATGAAAATTTAAACAAATGTTTTGGAATAAATAAGAAAAATTTTTCTATAAGATCATATATAGGTTTATCACCTATATATGAAAACATAATTATTACACCTTTAGAAATTCATTGCAACATAATTGAAAAATCGTTCTCCTCTGTTAATAATATTCACCATGTAGAGGAAGAACTTTTATTCGTGTTTTTATTTGATTCTAATAAAATATTTGTAAGACCAGAGAAAATATTTTATGTTCCTGTAAGCTTAAAAACAATTAAAACTATAAACATCAGTATTTTCGATCAAAATGGAAACGAATTTATCCTACTCAAAGATCCAATTTTTTATCTCGATTTATTAGACCTCAACAGAAAAAATAGTTAACCAATCCTGAAAATCTTCTGCTTCATTTTGGTCTTTAAAACTAATGAATATAAACCTGGTTGCCAATATTCTAACCAACCCGGATGAAAAATCCGGATTAAGAATTTTTTCAAATAAATTTAAAAAATCAATATGCATCAATATGCATCAATATGCATCAATATGCATCAATAAGCATTAATATGCATCAATATGCATCAATAAGCATTAATGCATCAATAAGCATTAATATGCATCAATATGCATCAATAAGCATTAATATGCATATTGTATTTAAAAAAAAAAAAATGTATAATAAATGGAAAACTATAAAACACTTTTAAATTCAAACACATACTTCATATCATTAAAAAACTTGGAACTTGGAAAAAAATATAAAGTAACAAACTTTGAAATTGTTATAACAAAGTATGGGCAAAAATTATTAGTAATTTTAGATAATAATTTAAAAGTAATTTTACCAGACCACTTTTCTAAAAAATTTACAGTTAATGATATTGAAGAAATGAACTCGAATCCAGTGAAGTTCACTTTAATTTATAAAGGTTTAGAAAAATTGAGTAATGGTTACTCAAAACATTTAGTCATTTTTGAGTAAAATACCTTTGTTTATATATATTCTTTTAAATATTCCAAGAATATTTAAAAACTCTATAATAAAAATGAAAAAATATATTTTCAAGCTTTATCCTTTTGAAACCGAAACTCTAAATAAAAACGATTCTTTACTTCCTGTTCCTATTCGATGTTTAATTGTTGGAGGTTCTGGTTCTGGTAAGACTACATTGTTAAGGAATATTATCACAGAGTATTGGGTTGATTATCAACATCTATATGTGTTCTCAAAAAATCTTGAACAACCAGTGTATACAATTTTACAACAAATATTTGATATTAATTTTAATATTGATTCGCATTTCTCTGATCAAGATATAGTACCTGTCGACGAATGTCAAACAAATAGTCTAGTTGTTTTTGATGATTGGATTTTGGAAAAAGATCAATCATTAGTAAAGGAATATTTTGTCAGAGGCAGACATAAAAATATTTCCTGTATTTATTTAACTCAATGTTTTAGCTCGAGTGATTTAAAATTGATACGCAATAATTTAAATTTTTTGTTTATTTTTAAACAACAAAAACACTACGTAAGTAAAATTTGGGAAAGTTTTTATAGTTCAACTCTATCTAAAGAAAAATTTTTCAAATTTTGTGCACTTTGTTGGAAAAAAAAATATGGATACATTTCTCTGGATGTTATAGATAATCATATATATAATAAACTAGAGAAAAAACTATGTTAAAATTTACGTAAGACGTTTATGTTTAGGTTTACGTAAGATGTTTATGTTTAGGTTTACGTAAGATGTTTATGTTTAGGTTTACGTAAGATGTTTATGTTAAGGTTTACGTAAGACGTTTATGTTGTAATATAATTTAGATATATTTTTTTTTTTAAATATATCTATTATAAATGAATGATAGTGATATTAAAAAAATTCAGAATAATCTTACAAAACAAATGAGAAAAGGAGGAGGTCTTCAAAATAATGAGATGTTTAAACCAAATACTTTAAATAATGATAAGGACAAGGAAAAAATAGAGAAAACCAAACAAGTATTAAAAATTAGAGAAAAACTACAAAATAATTTTAAAAATGCAAATCAAAGAGAAATCAACAACGAAATAAGAAAAGAAAAATCTTTCGAACCTGTAGTGAAAGTATTAAGAGACATAAAAAATGCTGTAAACAAAACAGATGTTGATTCACACACAGAATTGGTACCTGTAAAAACATCAACATTAATAGAACAACCAATCCATACAGAAAACAAACCGAAAATGATATCAAGTTTTCAAACACCAACAAGAGATGAAGAAAATCAAACAATAAAAACACCAGAAACAACACATTTAGGAAATATCGCCGCACAGAAACTCATAGATCTAAGAGATAAAGCTTTTGGAATTTGGATTTATGATAATAAAACTACTAATAAAAAAGGTCATGCAATTGGAAAATACGCAATAAGTTTTAACGGCAACGATATTATTTTAAACAAGAATCAATATAAAGGAACAGAAGGATTGTGGAACTTGTTAACAGAGTCAAATCTATGGGATGAAACAAATAATATTATATTACCGTATACAGATGAGGATTTAAAAACATATAAAAAAATATTATTAGAAACCGACTCGATATATCAAAAAAACGATAAAAAAACAGGAAAACCAAAATCATCCAGTTCTAATAAATATAATCTAATAATTAAAAATATTTGGAATGAAATGAAAAAACCATCTGAACATGTTGGAGAAGGTTTAAAATATTACACGGAAAATCCTGTAGAATATATGTATATAAATAATTTAAACCAAATAATAAATCGATTGTGTAAAATCGCCGAAGAAGAAAGAGCAGGAAATAATAATTTTCATAATGAAAAATTAGGTATGGTAACCTTTTTCAAAAATGAAATGGAAAAGTTGATTGATTCTCCAAAAAGTACAGAGTATTTGATCGAAATTATAAAATGTTTGCCAAAAAAACTAATTAAAGGGGAAGGTCTTGTCAATCATATTTTAAACAGTAAATTTATACCTGAAATACATTGGCCTACTTATAACTACTTAGGTCCAGGTACAAAATTAAAGAAAAATAAAAAACCTGTTAATAAACTGGATGAAGCAGCAAAAGAACACGATATTTACTATGAAAAAAATAAAGATACAAAATCTAGACATAAAGCTGATTTGATTTTAGAACATAAGGCTTGGGAAAGATTTTCAGATCCAAATGTGTCTTTAGGTGAAAAATCTGCTGCATGGGTTACAACAAACATCATGAAAACAAAACGAAAATTAGGGATGGGATTAATTTAAAAAAAAAAAAAAAAAAAAAAAAAAAAAAGAAATTGTATAATAAATGAAACTTAAACTAAATGATTATCAAAATAAGAAAATTCATTTGGCTCATGAACAGAAAAAAAATGTTACAATCCTTTTAAAACCAAATAGGTGAGGGAAAACTATATAATTCAACCAATACACAAATAAATATGTTAAAAAAAGCCAAAAAAGAAAATAAAGAAGTCCGATTAGAATTGGAATTTAATCAAATAAAAGAAGGTGGATTTCTTCCTCTTTTATTTGGTGGAATTGCAGCAGCTGCTGCTGCAGCTCAAGGAGGATCTGCTATTTGGGACAGTTATTCAGAAACTAAACATAAAAAAGCAATGGAAAAAGAAACAATTCGACACAATCAGGAATTGGAAAAAATTATTAAAAATGTTAAAACATTACATATTGGCTCAGGTTTGAAGAGAAAAAAAAAAACAATCAAAAAGTAGATCTATCTGTTAATTTCCTTGTTAAAAAATATGGAGAAAAAGCATTGACTAATTTTGATATCTTAAAATTTACTGAAAAAAATAAATATTTTAGAGGGTGTTTCATGAGAAACGAACTTCCTTTAAAACCTTGGACAAATGAAAGTGGTATATTAAATTTAAATGATTCTAAAGAGAAAGGTTCACATTGGGTTGCATGGATAAAAGAAGGAAATTTAAAAATTTATTTCGACTCATATGGAGAATTTAATCCACCTACAGAACTTGTTAAATATTTAGGGAAAAAAAACCTACTAATATCAACGAATATATACCAAGATGATAATGATCCACCTATTTGTGGTCATTTGTGTTTGGAATTTATAAAAAATTATAGTAAAATGTATTGTTAATTTTAAAGAGAAAATCTTTAAAATTTTTATACTATTACAAACTAATGAATATAAACCTGGTTTAAGATTCTTTTTTTAACCCGGATTTTTTGCCTGGTTTAGAATTTCTTTTTCAAGCCGGATTTTTCGCCTGGTTTAAGATTCCTTTTTCAAACCGGATTTTTTGCCTGGTTTAAGATTCCTTTTTCAAACCGGATTTTTTGCCTGGTTTAGAATTTTTGTTAAAAAAAAAAATATATGTATAATAAATGGAAAAAATTTTTGAAAAGTATGATGATAATATTATCCGGGCTGAATATAGAGATTTCAACCCAACTTCTGTGTTAAACCTTAATACTGAAAATAGGAAGACAATTTTCTCAATAGATGGAAGTGATTGTTTTCTAGACTTAAAATCCACAAAATTTAACATTTCCGGAAAAGTTGTACAATTAGACGATACTGAATATCCACTTAATAGCAATATAAAATTAGAGAATGGTTTTCCAAGCAAACTATTTTCCAACATCCAACTGAAAAAACATGGAACATTACTTGAGGAAATCGAAAACCCTGGTATAACAAGTAATATGAAAGGGATTGTTGGTTTTGCTTTAAATAATAACCATGGTCCTACAATAAACTCAGGATATCAATCCAGATTTAAAGGAGGAGGAAAATTTAATGTTTATGGCAATTTGTCTGATTTCGGTTTGGGTTTTTTTGAGGATATAACATATCCACTTTACAAAGGAGACATTCAATTAGAGTTTACTCGAAATCATGATCATGATGCATTATTCAAAGAAGAAAATTCTGATAAAAAAATGCCAACAGATGGAAAAATTATTATTGAGGATTTTAGGATTAGTTTTCGTGTAGTTAAATATGATAGTATGAGTAAAACCCTCTTAATAAATGAATTGGTTGAATTATCAGAAAAAAATAATTATTTCTTGGATTTTAAAACTATTAAATGTATTGAAGTAAGAAAATTGAGTGGAAAGAAGTGTACTCTTGATATTACAAACATGTATAGAAATTCTCATGATCCTTTATTTGGGATTGTAGGTTTACAAACAAACAGAAATACTCAACTAAAAGAATCAAGTAATTTTGATCACTGTAATGTTAGAAATATTTACTTTGAAATAAACGGAGAAAAATATCCAGAAGAGATGTTGAATATCGATTTCAAAAACGATAAATTTGGCAATATTTACGATATGCTTGGAGACTACAAAAAAGTTTTTTACAAAACATACCGAGAACTCCCTTTAATCTACACAGATCCAGAACAGTTTAAAAATTCTAAACCTTTATTCGTTATAAATCTGACTAGACAACCTGTGAGTATATCAGGTTCTAAACACACAGTCATTTTGAATATTGATTTTGATGGAGATGTATCAGATGGTACTGTTTGCTATATTTGTCTAGTTTCAAGTAACAAATTTGTATACGATATTATACAAAACTCAATTAGAGAAATTCGATAAAATTTAAGATTGTCTATTATAAAATGGATGGTATTTTAAAAGAAATTATACATTGTCTGAAATGTAAGAAAAAAACAAAAAATATCGATGCAAAAAAAGTTCAAACGAATAATGGTAGGTGGAGAATCTCAGCAAAATGTGTTGAATGTAACACAAATAAAAGTAAATTTATTCAACCTCTTAAAGATGAAGAAAAAATTAAAAACAACCAAAAAATAAAGGCAAAGGATAAACTTTCAATAGCTCAAGAACTTCACAAACCTGTAAGGAAACGATTTCCGAAAAGAAAAATATTTACCAAGGGTATTGATGATCTATGGGCTGCTGATCTAGTTATAATGAAAAACTATGAGAAAGAAAACGATAATTATTCTTATATGTTAAATGTAATTGATACTTTTTCCAAATTTGCTTGGTCTTATCCACTTAAAAAGAAAGACGGAAAAAGTGTATCCAAAGCTTTTGAAAAAATATTAAAGGAAGCTAAAATACAAAACCATAACCCTCCAGTTTTACTCCATACCGATAAAGGACTAGAATTTGAAAATAAATTGTTTAAAGAAATGTTAAAAAAATATGAGATTAAAATGTATCATACTCAAAATGAAGAGAAATCATCAATAATCGAACGATTTAATAGAACACTCAATGGAAAGATGAGAATACATTTCGAAGTACAAAACAATAAAAAATGGATACATAATTTACAATCCTTGTTGTATGAATATAATTTTAAAGACATTCATAGAACTATTGGAATGAAACCTTGTGAAGTTAAAAAGAGTAATGAATGTGAGATTTTAAGAAAGGTATTCTCTGAGAATAAATCGAAACAGAAAATTAAATTTAAAATTGGAGACAGGGTTCGAATTACCAGATTTAAACAAAAATTTGCCAATAAATATGATCCTAATTGGACTCGTGAAATATTTATAATAAACGAAATTGTGTATACATCTCCTATAACTTATAAAATAAAAGATATTGATGGTGAAATTATTGAAGGGACTTTTTATACAGGGGAACTCCAGAAATCAAAATTTTAATTTTTATGTTGAATTTCAATATAAAAATTTTATTATTTCAAAAACATTTTGAAATAATTATGTTAAATAATTAGAGAAAAATAAACTAAGTGAAAAAGACCACAGACCATAATATAAATATTTTTTAAAAAAACTAAGTGAAAAAGACCACAGACCATTATACAAATAATTAGAGAAAAATAAACTAAGTGAAAAAGACCACAGACCATAATATAAATATTTAAAAATAAACTAAGTGAAAAAGACCACAGACCATAATATAAATATTTAAAAATAAACTAAGTGAAAAATATCAATAAATTAATTTTAAGTGAAAAATATCAATAAATTAGTTTTAAGTGAAAAATATCAATAAATATCAATAAATTAGTTTTAAGTGAAAAATATCAATAAATTAGTTTTAAGTGAAAAATATCAATTAATTAGTTTTAAGTGAAAAATATCAATAAATTAGTTTTAAGTGAAAAATATCAATAAATATCAAAAGTGCGCCAGGATCGGTATATATATACTACTGAGGAACATTCATTATTGCTATTAATATAGGATACACTTGACCGGCTGAACTTTTGAATAATGGTAATCCATCAATATTAAGTAAAAGTTTTAGGTCCTGTATATTATTAACTGATGGAATATTAGAAATTAAACGTTTTAACTGTATTTCCAAACCAAAATGAATATAACTACCAGGTTCCACAATACTTTTCTCAAAAACTATATTTGTTTTCAACAGGGTCCTAGCATCAGACGGTAACTTAGATAAGCCATCAACGTTACTTTTAAGGCCAACTAATAAATCTGAAAGACACACTTCTGTTACATTATGTTTAGTAGCCCAATTTTTAAGAAAATGTTTAATGCCAGTAGGAGATTCACTTTCATGGCCGGTTTGAAAATATGGTTCATGGATAGATTCATCCTCGGATTCATCAGTACTTTTATCACTACTACTACAATTACTATAACTACTACTAATAAAATTATTGCTAATATTTTCGAAATGAGCTTGATCATCATTATGAGAAGAATCTGAATTTATATTTATTTGGTCATTTGAAACGGATGGAAGGATTTGGATATTTATATCGGGTGATGGGGAGACTGCAGTTATTTCAACATCTGATGAAGATGCACTATAAGAAAAGTGAGAGCATGCAGCTTCATCAGCTCGCCTTCGTTTACTTCTGTCAGACAATTCATGAAATTTTGATAATTTTCTAGGCATTTGTATTAATTTGTGAAACTGAAAAGATGATTTTAAATTATGTATATAGTAAGTTATCACTGTTTTTTAACATTCTACTCTTATTACTGTTATTATTACTATTATACTGTAGTACCCTTATTATTTTCAGTTTATTTTGTATTAACAATTTTGAATTTTTCAATACAATTTTCAGAAATTAGATAATCTACATTTATAAGTACTAAATATATTAACAAAACAAAAATATTTTCCATTAAAATAGTTATAGAATAACCACTATAATATACCATGAGTATCAGAAATATTAGGTTATAATTGTTATATACCTAATACAGTAATAAGTAATACATAATATATATAAACTTCATGAGTACAGAGTAGTAGGTACTATTGTTATATCAATTATAAGTGTTTACCTAATTATTATAAGAATGTAGGTGAATATAAGTTTACAATTTCCAAATCGTCATGAACAAAAAATTAATGATTAGTTACGTATTTACGTAACAATAGTTTTATGCCATTATTTTTGAAAATTTTATCCCCATTTTATTTCATTAAAAACAATTTAAAAAATAACTTAAACTAATTAAAAAAATATATATAAATTGAAAAATTTTAGACAAAAATTGTAGAATGTTAAAAGAATCACCCTGAATTAAAATAAAACTATACAAATTATATTACTTAAAATCATTCATACATAAATATAAAATTAATATAACTAATATACTTACTGGTACTGACAAAGGCTTAATAGTGTGGTTTGACTCGGGAACACTTAATACTTTTCACGTGCTACAGTTTTTGACAAATAACAATTTAGTCATCTACACTCTGCAGCAAGGTCAGAGTAAAAACTACAAGACGTTACACACAACACGGCCGCGACACAACGACAAATATAATATTATTAATATTGATACAAAACTGTTAAAACTATAAAATAAGTAACAACGTTCAAGCTCAAATATCTAAGCAAGAAGCCAAGAGGCAAGAATAATATTCAGTGAAGACTGTGTAGCACACTAGCACCAGAAATCATCGACAGATTGCAATCGCACAAATTTCACAGTTCACTACCACAGTACCAGACACCAGTGTACGTGTGTACGACACCGACGGGTTACGAATTTACAATCGTTATTTTCGTCGAACGTGTCACGTGATGGTGATATTAATGATAATACATCATTATATAATATTATTATCATGTAATATCAAATCATGTAGAACTATTAATAGATTTGTATTAATTTTCGTTGCCTGAATTACCCAGTTCCAGAAATGCTGTCGAGCCAAGCGATATAGTATATTATACACTTAGACGTTAGACGCGATGACGTCGTAATCACTAAATAACCGTTGCCGTCGTGCGACGATGACCAAGTTTATATATAAAAAATTACGATAATATTGGTAATATTACAATCCCACAAAACAAATTTTATCTATAGTGTGACCGTGTGACGCATTCCTTTGTAGAAGTGTACCTAATACTGTTTATAGCTATAGTTAGAGAGCCTATATAATAAGAGAGTGGCCAACTGGTGTGATAGCAGCCATTAATCGTCCAAACATTTCCCGCGCTTTTTTAAATTTAAACACTTATTCAGCTAGGAACATTATACTCATGTGTAATTACATAATACTTATGTGCTACAATAATGCAGGTAAAAGGAAAAAGTAAATTAATACACATATATATTTTAACATAATATTGAATATAACTTGTACTGAATAATTTAATAAATTGTTTTGTTTTTGTTTGAGCACACCTGGTAATAAATAAAATAAACTTCTACAATATACATAATTAAATAAACTTTATTAAAAAAAAAGTATATTATTAATAATATTTTAAAATTAAAAAAAATTTTTAAACTTCTACAATACACATAATTAAATAAACTTTATTAAAAAAAAAAAAGTATATTATTAATAATATTTCTTTATGGCCTCCCTCATCGCAACACTTTTGCTGGCCTTTAAAGAAGCAACCTTTTTTTTAAAATTTTTAGTTAAAAGAACACCCAAATTTTTACATCTAAATTCAATATAACGGTTCAACATTTTTTGTTTTATTTGATGGCAATCTGAAAAATTAAAATTATACAATTCTGAAGACAACTTTTCCATGAATTGATTTCTTTGGTTTTTAATTATTAAAGTTCTATGTTTCCGGAAAATTTCTTCGATCCTAAGGAAAAATTTAAAACATTTGTCACTCACATACTTGAGGCAGCCAATTTTAAATTCTTTCAGCCTAACTAAAGCAGTATACTCAGCCACCATAGGTTCTAAAGCACATACTGAAGCAATACAATTTACGCAACATGTTTCACTATTTTCTATTCTTGAAACAATATACCCTGTAATATTTAATAATGCAAGCATAACTTAATATAAAAATATAATACAAACAATTACGTTAAACTTGAAAATGGTATTATTTGTTTTAAATATGCAGATCATAGTAATCAAAGCAGGTCAGGAAAGAGTTAAAAAGTTCAAAGCTTAATTAGAAGTTACTTCAATAAAATTAGAATAATATGCATTTTCAAAGCTTATAAAATAATATATTATTATAGGCACCTGCTATATTATACAAACAATTTTGTTCAGTATTTCCTAGGAATATTTCAGAAGTATTTAAGTCTTTACATAACTCAAGTTCTTCATCATGTGATGAATTGGAAGTAGATTGAACTTTAGAAAAATCTAACAAATCACCTAAAAACTCACGATCGTCTTGGTCATAATTAGTATTGGATGAATTTTTTAAATATTGAGCAATGCAAACAAGTTTTAAATTCGTTTGGAATTGAAGAGCATTTGGAATAGGTTGGATACTTCTTAAACAGGAAAATAGATTTTCTAAACAGTCTTGAGAAAATCTTGCGGTTAGAAGGAACTTATAATTTTTTTTAGTAAGAAACAGATCTTGTAAATCAAGAATAGATTGAGTGGATAGTAAAACTCCGGTTTGACAAGGCTTCCAAGTACCTTTGGCACCAATCTTAATTCTTTTAAACATATCCATAAAATCACTTAAAAACTGTAATGTTTCTGAATACTTTTCTGAATTAAATTTATTTAACGCAACAGTGGGATTACGGGATGTCATTAACGTAAACCATTTTGCTACTTGGTTTACAAACCAAGCTGTAGTATTATAGGATGAATGGTAACCTTCATTTTCAACAAGATATTTTAAACTTGCAGATACGTCAGTACTTAAAATATTTTTTGATTTGGAGACTTTCATTTTATCAAAATGATTAGGTTTCTTAAAATCATTCATATTAATTTGATGGACTAGTTTCAACTCAAGATCATCCTGATGGTTTGCCAGTTGCTCTATGTGTTTATAATCAACAATATTGGAAGTTAAATTATTATTTATCATAACATCATTAGGTATTGTAATACATTTATTGTTAAATAATGATTGCTTGATGTTTTTCAATAAATGTGGAACATCCGCCATAAAATACAAATTACGTTCTGGTTCAAATGGGTGTGGAATACAATTTTTCATATTTCCATTAGATTTACAGTAAACTCCATAATTAGCCCACATAGATTTATTAGAAGCACCCATATCCGATGTTATAGAATGAACATGGATGCCCAGTGATTCAGCTCTTGAAATTATATCATCTATAATTGTCTTAAAAGTATGACCTTTGACAGAATCACTGGTAAAGTAATATGCCACAGTTTGTTTCCAGCGACTTGAAATGCCACCTAACATAAATACCAGTCCATGATTGGCCACACCTTCATGATCTGGCAAAGTGACATTTCCTAAAAAGGTTTTTGATGCAACATCATAAACTATACCTTCATTAATATACATTTCATCTAATACCAAAAAACAGTCTTTTTCAAAATCATTTAACATACTAACTTTGATTGATAACATTTCAAATACATCATGAAGTATACCACTCTTAAAAGATATATTTTGTAATCTCCGACGAAGTGTTCTACTAGAAGGTAGAGGGTAATTTTGTGCTAAGAGTTCTTCATACCCACTGGAACCACATGCAAATTTTAAACGAAATGCCTTTTGAATTGTGTCATTTGTCCATTTGAATCCTTTGGTATTTTTATAGTTGAGAGATAAAATTTGATTTTCATTTAAGAATTTTTTTTTTTTTGAAATGGCAGCTTGTTTATTATTTTTGATGACTATTCTATTTCTTGTTTTATTATTATCATTTATTTTTTTACGCAATGTTCTGCATAATTTTGTTCTCTTGAATAATGTATTGTTTAATGTGTGTATTTGTTTTAGTAAATCTTCTTTTGAATATTCATTATTAGTAGTAGTTTTGTTACCAAAATTATTATTAGTTTCAATAACAGTATCATTTTTCAAAAATGAATCAGAATTATCAAAAGCCAACAGTTTTTTTGAAGAATAATTATGTTCAGAAACTATAAACTTGGAACGTTTCAAAGGACTAGGGGTTGAGTTTAAAAACCTTTTCTTAGAAGATTTTCTAGGAGGATTAGGTGGCTTTTTATGAGAAAAAATTGTAGGGACAGCTGTATTTTTTAATTTTTTTTTTCCATCTTCTCTTATTTTTTCCCACTGGTTTTCATCAAAATGAACCTATAAACAATAGTATCCTTAGATATATACAAAATTATATTTTAGCATATGCTTTGTAAATAGAATAATTTATTTGCCCAATAATATTACACACACACAAATTTACCTAATATATTATAATCAATAAGACAAAATCAAATGAAATTAGACATCACAAATACCTATCTATAAAATTAATGTCTGTTACCAATTGGTAAATTAAATAGGTGTTGCCTAACAATATAAAGAACTTACTTCACAAAGATAAGAATTATTTGTGGGTTTCCATTTATCTCTTTTCACTTGAACAGCCCATACTGCTCGACGCTGTTTATCTTTTGGAAACACTTTAAGTGTGAACCCATTTTCACTTCTGTTAGAACAACCATAAGCACAGCAACTAGGCATTCTAATATATTTAATAAAAAACAATAATTAAATATATACATATGTGTAATTAATAACAAAGAAACATATTTTATTGACATTCATTATCAACATAATTTTAAAATGCAAAAAATTAGTATAAGACAATCTCCACATATCTTGATTTAATACTTCATGATATAATATGAGTATGCATAATAATTTGTCTATTATATTATTAAGAGTGCAAATATAAGAATGCTTTACAATATAATGCAATATTATAATACTAAAACAGTAATACATTCAAACAGTATTACATAGTACTTGAAAGTAAACTAAATGTTTACAAAAGTAAACGTCAATGTTGAAAGAGATATTTTGACTCCCATAAATACGACGTCATCTCATTTAACACCTGATGATATGAGTGTCGAATCAACAGAACATGATGACGTGATAAACACAAACGAATCTTCAAGGTAGGACGTTACTAGTATAAAAAGAATGATCGGATAAAAATAGAACAATTTAGATAACTAATATTTTCTATTTTCTTTTTAAATTTTTACGTGAGGCATTTTCGTAATTTTTAACACAGTGAAACAAAAAAACTTATGGCTTTACAAAGATGTTTAGTCAATTTTTTTTATGACTATTATTGAGAATTTTGAAAAATTAACTCTTTAAATTGACACCAAGATGAGTTTCCAGATCTAAAATGTTGCTAGATGAAAGTTTTTGACCTTTTATATAAAATATAGTAAATTAATACAAATCTTTGTAAAACCATATAGATACTTTTTCGTTTCACTATTAGAACCTGAATATTTATATACCTGAAATGTTTAGTTTGTTACCGAGTGACATAAATTATATTTTAGATTCTGAGTGGAACGAAGAATGTATTGATTTTACAATGATGTGTGTTTTTTTTTTATTATTATTTTTTTTATTTATTTTTTTTTTTGTGTCTGTCATCACGTTTTAGGACAATTAAAGTGCTTGGATTTTCTTAAATATTATCTTTTCTGATAGGAAAGTGAATCTAGTTGGTACTTTGGGAGGTCAAAAGTAAACATTTTCCAGTAGTTTTAAAAAGCGCCCTGAAAAACAAAAGAAAAATTAAGGAAAAACGGGAATTTTTACACAAAATCTGCTTTCGAAAAAATCAATTTTGGTTTTTGGTGTAACTCTTTAAAAAATGATCGTAGGTACATGCAATTTTGACTGAATGTTTATATTAGCATATTCTATACACCATAAAATTTTCAAAATATTTTGAGCTATTTACGGACATTTTCATTTTATACTTTTTTTAGTTTTTTTTCTATAAATATCAATAAAATTTTATCTGTTGGTTAAAAAAGCTTGAAAATTTAATAGAAAGCTCCTAGTATATTGTTTTAAAGGTAGAAGAGAAAAATTAAAAATCCCTAGTCACAATTTTTTTTTATAAGCATTTAAAGTTCAAATATTGACAAAATACGTAAAAATGACGAAAATGTACAAATTATTTTAAGCTAGAAATTCATAAAAAATTTTCTTTTTAATTTTAAGATTTTAAAATGTAATACAAGATTCCTCATAAGTTTTCCACCTTTATTAAAAAAAAAATTTCTTGAAGAAAGTCAAATTAAATTTTTATGAGCGTCTGAAATTCATATTTTTACAACATTTGATATTCGCTCGATTTCTCATGTAACGATTTTCTTATTTTGTTGTAATTAAAAAACAAATGACTGTAGATACTTGAAAATTTTACTGAATGTTTATATTAGCATTTTCTATACACCATTCAATTTTCAAAATAATTTGACTCTTTTTGAGCTGTTTACGGACATTGTCAGTTTTCAATATTTTTAGTTTTTTTTTTCTATAAATACCAATAAAAATTTATTTGTTGGGCGAAAAAGCTTGAAAATTTAATACGAGGCTCCTGATATATTGTTATAATAGCAGTCGTAAAATATTAAAAATACATATGCACACATTTTTTTTATAGGCATTTGAAGTTCAAATTTTGACAAAATTTATCAAAATATCGAAAATTATCAGTCACTAATTTACAATTAAACAATTAAACAATTATAAAATGTTCAGTTATTATAACTAAAGATTGAAAATTTAAAACAAAGATTTTCATAAATAGTTCATACTGTAACCAAAAAATCTAAAAAATACATGAACACAGTTTTTTTTTACAGACATTTTAAATTCAAATTTGGACGAAATGTTTAATATTTATGTTCTTTTACTCACACTGACATACCGTCTCCGCTCAGAATCGTTTTCTTATACAATTATATTATATCATTGAATTCAAAATTAATACCTTCCATTATACAGTGACCCCTAGTAACCTACTGTACAGCCGAGCGACATCCACTTACCCGCTTTTTTTTTTTAGTTTTGATGTCGATGGTGACGAAGATATTATGTTTACTCCCATAAATACGTCATTGCCTCGTTTAGTTCACGGTAAAACTTCTAAATCATCAGATCATGACGTGAATGAATCGTTGAGGTTGGTTTCTATCCCATACTATCCCAGTTAATATAGTGTATTTAGTATTTACATTTAAAACATGCTATAAGAGTATAAAAAAAGTTAATAAATTACTTATAATAGTTTTTTATGTAGACTTTTACAGTGAGAGCCCTGCAGTTGTAAATTACTGCAGGTTATTATTTTCCAACTTAAAATAAAAAATATAATATGTATTAACATATTATCTTTATGTTATTAGGCCTACAGTGGGGAAATGTCCTTCAGGTCGTCGGATTGTAGATATTTACTATATATTTGAACAGATTAAAACATGTGTTCATGAAGGAGGTTTTGGATGTTCATTTATGAATATGGTGTTTGTATCTGAAAAACATTATGGGTTGAGATCGACATTTAAATTTATATGCAGTATGTGCAACATAAGTACAATAATAATGTCCGAGAAGAAAACTCCAGATACGTATATACCAGTTAATTTAGCTGCAATTAGTGGATCGATTGCAGTTGGAATAGGTTACTCTCAGTTAGAAGAAATGTTGGCGTCAATTGATATTCCTTGCATGAGTGATAAAACATTCCAATCGGGTCAAAATCAAATAAGTGAATCTATACATCACGTCGCCGAGGAAGAAATGAGAATCGCAGGTGAAGAAGAAAGGAAATTGGCCATTGAATCGGGAGAGATTGATATTGATGGAATCCCTATGTGTGCTGTTGTTGCTGATGGACAATGGTCTAAGCGCAGCTATAAAACGAAATACGATGCTTTATCCGGAGTGGTAAGTTATAATTTTATAATTTCTCTAATAATTTATTTGCATTAAAAGTAACTATATAATCATATTTTTTAGGCGACAATTATCGGTTTTAAAACTAAAAAAATTTTATTTATTGGGATTCGAAACCGATATTGTTTAATTTGTCAAAGAGCAAAAAATGCAAACATTTCTGTAAAAGAACACGCATGTTTCATGAATTGGAGTAAAGCCGCTACAGCAATGGAGGCAGATGCTGTTGCAGAAGGCTTTAAAAAAAGCATTGAATTACATGGGCTAAAATTTAATAAATTAATTGGTATTAATAAGTTCTTATGACATTAATTAATGATAGTAACTTTCGAATTGATTATTTATTAATCTATTTTTATTCATAAAAGGTGACGGTGATTCTAGTGTAAGTAAAAGATTGGCAGAAACAAGACCCTATGGTCCAAATTTTACTATTGAAAAAATAGAATGCCGGAATCATTTATTGAGGAACTACGGAACGAAATTAGCAATGATTGGTAAAAATACAAAATATCCTATACATTTGAGAAAACATATTTTGAACAACGCGAAAAGGTTTAGGTCTGCTATAACAAAAGCTATTGATCATCGTAATAATTTAAAACAACAAACCAAGTATCAAAAAGTTGTAGGTAGGTTACTATCACCAACTTAAATTAATAACGATACATTTTAAACAATTAAATATTTAAATATCAATATAATATGTAAAACAATTAAATAATTTTTTGGGTTTAAGTCAAACTAAAATTTTTCTTTGTTCATAAAATATAGGTTTACGCAAAGATATTATAAATAGTTTTCGTCATATTATGGGTAATCATGAGCAGTGTGAGAAATATTTTTGCCAAGGACATAAAATAAATGAAGTAAACCTATATGAAGACACAGAAAAATGTGGTCTTATGAGAGAGATTACTCAAATCATTGGACGATTGGCAACTCATGCAGATAGTTTGTTAATGAACGTTGATAATAATGTTTGTGAACAATTTAACAGCGTTCTTAACAAACATTTAGCTGGTAAACGAATTAATTTTTCTTTACGGAATTCATATGCAACTAGAATTAAATCTGGATTAATCTCGTATAACACATCAGGAGAATTTTTACGCTCATTACACAAACATGTAGTCAATGACGTAAGCCCAGGTAAAAGTTTAAGTTATAGGTTTTTCTCTTATAAGTTAAGTTTTAAGCGTAATTTTCAATTTACATTTAAATGCAAAGTGACTTGTTGATTTCATATTGCGATTTAACCGTAAATTTAAAAATTGTGAAAATTTCAAGTTTAAATACATTTTTGGACTGAAAAATATACTATTATATATATTTTAATGCAGGTTTAATGTAGGTAGTCATTTTTTTAAAATAGGAAATGTTGGAAAACGATTTTTAAAGTCTAGAAAACGTAAAGCGACATTATTACAAAATAGAAGAAAATTAATTCCAAAGAGAAAATTATTTTTAAATAAATCGTGTGGTGGTGCTGATGAAAATTATGGGTTGGCCGAACCGTTATTACAAGAATTTTCATTAGACGAAATTGAACAAAAAAAAAATGAATTTTTAAGTTCCCTTTCACTGGATAGTAATAAAAAACGATTATTAGAAGTAGAAACTAGAGATCAGTCTAGATGTCAAAGATGGCATAATGAAAGAAGAAATCGACTTACTGCCTCCAACTTCGGCAGGATTTGCAAAAGAAAACTAAAAACTTCCTGTAAAAATGTTGTATATGATATGTTGTATAGGTCTTTTACATCGGCAGCAACTGAATATGGGAAAGAAATGGAGCCAAAAGCAATTAAAAAATTTGAAAATATTAAAGGTCAAACAATTTCACCCTGTGGTCTGATTATTGATCAAGATTTTCCGTATTTAGCTGCTTCTCCAGGTATTATTATTATTATTATTATTTTCTAAAAATAATAATCATTATAAAATATAGAAATATTATGCAAAAAATTGTTGTTATTTTCTAAATTTTTAATTATCTTATTAACTCAGTTGGGTGATAAAAATATTTTTTTTAGATGGACTAATTGATATTGACGGTTTAGTTGAAATTAAGTGTCCTTATTCAATTAAAGATTATACCAATATTAAAGACGCTATAATAGATAAAAAAGTATGAACAAATAAACTAAAATAAATATGAAAAATAAATATTAGATTAAATTTAATTTGCAGATTAATTTTCTTAAACTAAATTCAAACGGAGAGCTTGAATTAAAAAAAAACGCATGACTATTATTACCAAGTTCAAGGGCAGCTACATATAGCCAAAAAACAATATTGTTATTTTGTTGTGTATTCTGAAAATATGATACACTTTGAAACTATACAGCGTAATAATGAGTTTTGGGAAAATGTTATGCAGCATAAATTAACGAGGCTAGTTAAATATCTGGGTTTTAATTTATACAAATAATTTTTACCGATGTTTAATAATAATATTTAATTTACATTTATTTTAGATTTTACCTAGACTGCTTGTTACCAGAAATTGTAATACCTCAATACGGTACACGGTTACTGGTTCAGGACATCATAGACCCGAATGAAAATAAATAATATCTGTTAAATGTCCAAACCTAACCACAAAACTTAAAATATTGTGCATTACGATATTTTTATTTTTATTATTATTTCATGTAAACTAATATTGACTTATTTACTTATAAAAAAAATGTATAAATTGTACATTATATATTTTATCTTTAAAAATGTATAATGTATATAATATCCCAATATACCTACACAGTCTCGTAAATTATTGAGAATTTTTAATTTTGACCTGCTCAATGCACCAACTTGATTCACTTTCCCATCGTACAAAATACTTAAATTGAAAATCAAAGCAAAAAAAACAATAAAAAAGCGGGTAAGTGGATGTCGCTCTGCTGTACAGTAGGTTACTATAGGGGTCACTGTATAATGGAAGGTATTAATTTTTAATTCAATGATATAATATAATTTGTATAAGAAAAACGATTCTGAGCGGAGACGGTATGTCAGTCTGGGTAAAAGAATATAAATATTAAACATTTCGTCCAAATTTGAATTTAAAATGTCTGTAAAAAAAAACTGTGTTTATGTATTTTTTAGATTTTTTGGTGACAGTATGAACTATTTATGAGGATCTTTGTTTTAAATTTTCAATCCTTAGTTATAATAACTGAATATTTTATAATTTTTTAATTACAGTGATTGATAATTTTCGATATTTTGATAAATTTTGTCAAAATTTGAATTTCAAATACCTATAAAAAAAAATGTGTGCCTATGTATTTTTAATATTTTACGACTGTTATTATAACAATATATCAGGAGCCTCGTATTAAATTTTCAAGTATGAAGTACGTACTTACGTGGTTTAGGTTATAATGTAATAATTACAGTGCTATACTCGACTATAAAAAGTACCAACCTATGTAAAATTTGAAAAAAATTGTTATTTTTATGGAGTCTCTTGGAATTTATGCATGTAGAAAGGTTTGTATAATATAGTGGCGTAATTTCAGTTTTTGAGAAGGGGAGAGGCAAATATTTTAGATCGGTCCATAATAGAACTGAGAAAAAAAATTCTTCGTAATAATTATATACCTATAATAACTCTACCTACCTACCTAAGCTATACTGTATATATGAAAGTATAAAACTAGCTAGCACATCCCTGGCCTGATAGCGGCCCGCTAAAGATAAAGGAGGGACAAATGCCCAACCTGCTTCCCAAATGACAACACAGTGTGATATCTACCTATATTTGTTTAATGCGATTTGAATAAATTTATACAACAGTGCAATATAATCCATATAGCCTATATCGCTTTTGTGTCTGGGCTAATGGGTATATTCTTTGTTGCAAAATGAATATTAACACTTTACAAAATACGTTACACTTTTACTAAAAAATCTATTTAATTTGAATGAAATTATTATTTTACTTGTATTTTAAAAAGTAGATAATTGGGTTAGAAATATAAATCGAGTTATGGAATATAATAATTGTTATACTTAATTCATTGGTTAATATTTTTAAGCAAACAGGAGCTTTAAATAAAAAGTAGGTTTGCGACTTGTGAGCTAGGAGGCAGCGCACCATGTAGAATTCATAGGCGACAATTTACGCAACGGTCTGTAGACTGTAATGATGCGAAACGTTCTATACGACCGTCCGTGAAATAATAATGTACCTCTCCCGCGATTACAACAAGCGGGCCCCGTCGCGTACACGATGGGCGTGGTTACGGCCTACCGCGACGGCGGCGATACGGCGCACAACGCCATCTCTTGAGCGTTGCATTCGTTTTACTTTTACTAGGACGGCCTCTTAAGCGCCATTCTCTTGGTAACAGGTAAATTATTGAATAATATAAATGTAAATCAGGTGATATATAGCTACGTAAATGTGATAAAATATATTTGAAAATACATTATAGTTTAGTAAAAATAATAAATAACTTTGCACCATTACTTTAGTAGTAGGAAATTATTGAACAATAACAAATGTAAATTAGTTGATACAGAGCTATATAAATATAATAAAATATAATAATTAAAAAAAAAAAACATAAAAGTTTAGTAAAAAATAATAGATAACTTTGCACCATTCCTTTGGAAAATAACCAATTCGATTACAGACAAGTAGATAATTGAATGATTTTGAATTTGTATCACTCTTTAATCAAATTTTTTTTTCCTAGAAAAAATTATTCCTGACAAAATCACATTTCGAGAAATTAACAAAATATACAAATTTTTATGAAGAATAATAGAATATATTCTAAAATATGAAAAATAGGCGAAATATTCTCTAATGTCCAAAATTTGCTTTAATATGCAAAATTTTTTTCTATGAACTCTGTGACAGATAAATCGTCCACATTTTTCTCTCTCGTAAAGTTGCATAAAATCAATAAAAATATGTAAAAACCTAAAGATCCGCTCTTTACTTATGACATATTATGGATATAAATTTATACTATACCTATAGTTATAGAAAATATGAGTACACAATTTAACGATTTTTTTTAAGAAAATAAGCATTAGTATTTTAAATTATACATGAAATCAGAATATGTAGATACGTTTTAGAGAATTGTTATTATTCTGTCAATATTTTTTTTTTTTTGTATTTTTAATAATGAAGTTCGGTTCAACGATATCACTGCTAAGAAATTGTTCGTACTGTAAATCTATAATTTCAAGCAAAACGCATTCACAGTAAGATCTCAAAAAGGTATATTATTAGGTAAAATTGGTCAACTGATTCTAATGATTAGATATGTAATTATATGTCACTATAAAACCATGTTTCAAAAATGTTTTCTAACTGATACTTTAGAGAGATAATTTTTCTCCGTTTTCAAATGTTTTTCCTAGTATAAGGATAAAGTACCTACCTCGAAATTGATTAAAAACGGTAAAATATGAAATTATAAAATATAAATAGGTATGATTTCAATAAATATAAAATGTATGACTATATTTTTTTTATTTTAATTTTTGTTTTTTTATATATGAATTATAATATTTTCTTTGATGTATGAGGGATCAATAATATCACTTCTCAGCAATCGTTTGCTATGTTGAGAATCAACGATTTCGGGTAATAAACATTATTCATAAAATCTGAAAAAACATAATCGAATCAAATCAAAAATCGTTAGTTGGGATTATTTTTTTTACGCGTTTAAAGTTCAAATTTTAACAAAAATCATAAATTACACGTAAATTAGTGATATTTTTCAAGAAAAACATTATAAAGTTTAGAATTGTGAGCCCGGTAAAATTTTTTTTGACCAATAGATTTGCCACATATTTTTCTGTCAAGTGATTTAGGTTTCATAAATATTGACTCAATAATTGACCTTTTTTTACACGAGGTTAAAAGTTGGGATCATGAGTCATGACTGAAATAAAATGGTGTATAAACGGCAGCATTGTCGCTTACTATTATTATTTAATTATTATTATTCCAGTATTTTTTACAGCAACTTAAAATAGCATCAATTTTTAAATATTATTAGATTTTTCAATTTTCTTGAAAATTTAAGTATATTTGATACTAAAATAAATAATTATTTGAGTTTCGCTCAGAATCGTTTTCCGAAAACAATGGTTTAACATTGATTTCAAATTTCAAATAATCACACAATATGTACTGTACAATGTACAATGTACACTGTACAGTGTACATATACCACCATTCTCTCGTACAAGAGACGATGAATACTCATGGTGCGAAGTAGGCCGGCCGTGTTTTTTTTTACATTTCATTACACTATTACCTACTTAAAAGCAACAAATGGAACAAAAGTTAATGTAGTAAATTTTTCAGATCTTTGTAATGCACCTCGGTGAACCTCTTATTTGATTTTCAATTTGTTAATAATAATTAATATACAATTAGATAAGCGACGTTGTACCATACAAAAGTCAAATCCAAAATAGAATAAAAAATGGAATTTTGGACAAGGATATGTTATTGTATCATACTACTACTACCTACTACTACTACTGCTTCTAACCAGTCCAGATTCTACTTGGGAAACTTCTGTCAAAAGTGAAGACGAAATTTACAAAATTATGTCTACTAATGACAGCCCGGGTTTACAATATGAAAGTATAGGTAAAGCTAAAACACATAAAAGCAGTTGGACTATTAATACATATTTAGATTTTAAGTATTTAGATAATGGTTTTGATAATATTACGTCAATGTTAAAATCAGTTAAAACAATGTATGATTATATGTATATTATAGTGATGTTGAAAAAATGTCTATTTTACGGTTAAGAAACCAAGTACTAGTTTTAGAAAAGGAAGTCGGGCTAGTTAAACAATTAGTTGAACGTAATAAAAGGGTTAAAAGGTCTTTTGAATTTGGAGGTACGGTACTTAAATGGATCTGGATGTATGGTATTGCTGATTCCGACGATGTTCGAAGATATGATAGCTCGATAAATAAAATGGAGAAAGACGAAAATAATATTGTTCACGACCAAGTTTCGATTTTAAAAAATACAATTAATAATTTGAATGACACCGTTACATCATTTAATCAAAATAAAATTTTATTTGATAAAACTATAAAAATGGTAGAAGAAAATGTTCATGAAACGTTTTCAATGGATACAGAAAAAGGAAATAGTTTAATGTTTGGTGCACCTTTATTTAATGTGACTGAAGTTGAAAATCACCAATTATGTGTAGATTCGTCATCTGCAGACGCTGATACATTGATCTCGAGGTATATTAATTTAAACTATTGTGTTGTGTATATTTCACACTACAATATATCTATTGTTATTATTATTATAAAAGTATAACTATCTACTTTATAGCACTCTCGAAGGAAGAAGGATAGTGGACATTTATCATTTATTTGACCAAATAAAAAACACTATTCACGATTCAGCTTTTGGCTATACTTTTATTGACATGCAATTTCAGTCGGAATGTAAAAAAGGATTTAAATCTGTATTTATATTTCAATGTAAAATATGTGGTAAAAGTAGTTCAATTATTTCGGAAAAGGACGAATCAGAAAATAACTACTTACCAATTAATAAAGCGGTAGTTAGTGGAAGTTTATCTATCGGTATGTAAAAATTAATAGTTATCCCCCCCAAAAAAGAAAACATTTTGCTAACTAATTATGAATTTAACTCGATAAGTTAAAAGTTAATACGGAAAATATATTTTCTCAGTTTAAAAAAAGTTAATCCATAGGTATATTTTTTAATTAATATGTTAATCACATAAAGAGTGACTGAATTATTTCTAATTTCTAAAATTATAAAAATACCTAATTTTATAGGTAGCAAATACTTTATATTGGTTAATTTAGATAGGTATATATATTATATTGAAACACTTTGCAATTCTGAATATAACATAATCTCAAAAATTATATAGGAATTGGATACGCACAGTTAAACGAACTTTCAGCTTCGCTCGAAATACCTTGCCTATCAGCTAATTCTTATTCTAAATATCTTATACAAGTTGGAAATGCAGTTCAAGATACGGCATGGGATGAAATGATTAAAGCTGGGAACGAAGAGAGGCAATTAGCTATAGAATGTGGAAATATTGACGTCGATGGTACACCAATGTGTACAGTGGTTGCGGATGGCCAGTGGTCAAAACGCAGCTACAAAACTAAATATGACGCGTTATCGGGAGCGGTAAGATAATAATAATAATTTGTTCAATAATTATATAACATACAGATACAATTAAAATTGAAATAATTGTCTAAATAGGCTACAATAATTGGATACAAAACTCATAAAGTTTTATTTGTTGGCATTAATAATCGTTATTGTTCAGTATGCCAAAGATCGAAATCTATAAACAAAGAAATTCCAAAACACAATTGTTTTCTAAATTGGAAACAAGCGTCTACTGCAATGGAGGCCGATGGTATAGTGGAAGCCGGAAGGTTTTTCAAAAAGCGTTGTAATGCATGGGCTCAAATTTAATAAGCTAATTGGTAATTTTTTATATTATTACTGTTTATAAAATGATGATGTGTGTTTTTTATAACATAATTAGGTAACTATAACTTTTTTAATACATTAAAATAGACATTACATTAATTTTTATACATCATATTGTATTATGTATATATCCCACACAGCAATTTGAGAATATTGATATTTTCAAAATGTTTTTTTAAGATTTTGTTTTAAATATTTTGAGCTCAATATTTATGCAATGTTTTTAAAATAATTTAAAAATGATAATTATGTATGTTATATTTTAGAAATATTAATTCAACATTTTTTACAGTATATTTTATATACAATTAGCTGAAAACGTTTCCAAAATATAGTTGACAAAATAGTTATTTAATATTGGTTGTGAAACATTGGATATATATTGTCAAAAAGTTGTTCACCATATATTTTATATGTAATTATCTGAAAAAGTTTTCAAAATATAATTGTCAATATGGTTATTAAATATTAGTTGTGATATGTTGGAAAAATATTGTCAAAAAGTTATTTACACTATAATTTACATAGAATTGGCTGAAAACATTTCCAAAAAAGAATTATTGTGAATACTTTTGGTAATTATATATATTTGTATATAATTGTATATTCTAATTTATATATATATGTGAAAATGGAAAACTTTGTTTATCTATTGTTTATAACTTAGTTAACTTTGTTTATCTACTTTGTTTGTCTATTAAATTTTGTTCTCTGAAACTACTCATCCGATTATCTTGATTTATTTTTTTTAAACGAAAAAATACATCATCATGGACCACTGGACCAGGTTTATTTAGACTTAACTTCAATTCTGTAATAATAATTAGTTTATTGAGTAATTATTATTATCTTTATAGATATATCTTATTTTTTAATATCATATGATGGCGGCGCAGCGCGGAAAAATAGCACAGACGTTGAATAATAACGTGTCGGATCGCGATGAAACTTTGGTAAGTTGTACAAAAACCGAGAATCACCAATAAAATGCCGTATTTGTATTAATTATATAATTGATCGCTTTTTCCCCTGTGAAGTTTATAGTTATATACTAGCTATATCAAAAACCACCAGATAGTTACGCCAATAACTGCACAAATTTATTTCACTATCGAGTACGGAAACTATACACACTCAATAAGCGGAAATTGGCAAACTAGCAGATGTTGGTTTTCTACGTATTTAATTTTTTTTTTTTTCCGTTACACTCTCAGCAGTCAAAAAGTATTTTTCTTTGGATTATTAACTCTGAATCGACACAGCATTTTTAAATTTCTCAAAATAATAATGAAACCACAGCATTTTATACATTTCACTTTATTTGGAATATTACACGACAAAATCACTGTAACACAAATATTGAACTACTTTTTGTTCATATTATATGCATTATACATGAGGTAATTAAACTATTCTTCTTGTCATTATTTTTACTTTTTTTTTGTCGTATGTTTAAATACTATGCGCATACTTCGGAGGACATTTAAAAAAAAAAAAAAAAAAAAAAAAAAAATAATAATAATAATGATTTCATCAATCAATTAATTATTATTATTGTTATCAGTGGATTCTCGGTTCGAACAGTCGTGTAGTGTAGATTGCTCTCTTATCTACGTACGTTGCGCTGGCCCCGCCTTGTATGAATTTCGAAAATTTTTTTTCACAAATATTTAGCACGTAATTAGCATGAATTTGCACATTGCGAAATTCTTACCATACCGATATTTAGCACGTAATTAGCATGAATTTGCACGACCATCGTCGAAATTCGCATGCCAGAATTTCGCGCGCAAATTCCGTTTTGCGATTTTACCCGTTGCGCCAGCCTCGCCCCTAACAAAAATATTATAGTTGATGAGATTCATAAATATTCCTACTCATTTGATTATCCCTATTTATTCTTCAGAATTAAAAAAAAAATACTTTAGTATTATCAATGCGCGTCTTTCAGAAATTATTTTTGTTTTTATATACTCCGTAATATACTGGCAGAATTTATTGATTCATTTAAAAAAATCTAAAGTATAAGTATACTTACAGAAAATGCTTGTAAAATAGGTATAAATATGATAATATTTTATGATAATATATTTAATGTGTAATATCTTTTATAAGTCTGACTTTATTAAAATAAATTATCGAAATGTATTAATTGTTATTAACTTATAATATCAATAAAGAAAATAATCATAATTAGAAAAAATATATCTATAACGTGATATTGCGCTTATAGTAATATGTATTACATTATGAAACATGTTACATGTACATTGTAAAATAAAACTGCTATTAAATTAAGATTTGTTTTCTACTCTTGCTATTTTCCGTGAGCCATCATTGACAAATAAATAAAAGAATTGAATAACAATCAAACATTTTAATTTACCTAATTCATATTAACTCCAATATTTAACATGCATCTTAACATGACGTTAGGTACCTACACTATTGTTACACAATTGACAGATTTCAAAAGAATGTGAGCTACACGTAAGTATGGTAAGAAAGTGTTCACGATGAATTAATGAACAAATTATAGAAAAATATAGAAAATAAATTAAAATAACATAAAACGTTAACATACAAATAATCTATGTAGATTTAATTTAGACTCAAACAGGTACTCGTATTGTTTATTTTGATTTGATAGACATTAAACACATGTTTTTCATTCTTTTATATTGACTGTACCAAATTGATTTACAATAAAACCAATTTATATTAATTTAATAATTATTTATATTCATATTTATACCTATTTTACGAGCATTTTCTGTAAGTATACTTATACTTTAGATTTTTTTAAATGAATCAATTCTGCCAGTATATTACGGAGTATATAAAAACAAAAATAATTTCTGAAAGACGCGCATTGATAATACTAAAGTATTTTTTTTTTAATTCTGAAGAATAAATAGGGAAAATTAAATGATTAGGAATATTTATGAATCTCATCAACTATAATATTTCTGTTAGGGGCGGGGCTGGCGCAACGGGTAAAATCGCAAAACGGAATTTGCGCGCGAAATTCTGGCATGCGAATTTCGACGATGGTCGTGCAAATTCATGCTAATTACGTGCTAAATATCGGTATGGTAAGAATTTCTCAATTTGCAAAATTTCTTTTCTGGGCGGGGCTGGCGCAACGGGTAAAATCGCAAAACGGAATTCGCGCGCAAAATTCTGGCATGCAAATTTCGACGATGGTCGTGCAAATTCATGCTAATTACGTGCTAAATATTAGGATATTCTGATAATGATTTATTTGAATTTTTCGAGTGGGCGGGGTTGGCGAAACGTTGTGCCAGCCCCGCCCATCGTAATTTTGATCTAGAATTTTAAGAAATTGCATGCGAATTCTGAATTTGTTCGTGCAAATTCATGCTAATTACGTGCTAAATATTTGTGAAAAAAAATTTTCGAAATTCATACAAGGCGGGGCCAGCGCAACGCACGTGAACACACCGCCGTGTAACGGTGTCATAGGATTTTTATACCTCCTATTATTTGTAACCCCCCCCCCCCCCCCCCCCTAATAATATCCTAGGAAATTTTTACAGGGGGGGGGTCAAATATCCGGGGGGTGAAAATCGCCTGTTACACCGGGTCCGGCGGATTTTGCACAGTTCACCTCCGAAAAAAGTAACGCAAATTATTCCACCGCACGCTATACGAGTTATGTATCGTTATTATTATCGTTATCAATTTATCATCAATACGCTTGATCCTTTCCGGACGACGATAAATCCGTTCCGTTCTCGTCGAGTAGTGTCATTTTACTGACAATAATTCAGATCTTGTCGGCTAATCGCTACACATGAATTCTCGTGTATTATTAATCATACCATGATTCGTGTATTCAATTCTACGATAATTACTTTCTGCTAGTTGACATACTTCGGCTGATTGTCTAACCTAACGTATTACATAAACTCGTATGCTGATATTACTCGATGTGCACGTAATGTACACACGTTACACATGAATAAATATAAAGAGTGAGTTGGGTTCATTTGACAAGCGCAATAACATATACTCTATTCAATATTTTTTATTAATTTTCTTTCTTTAATGATAATTATAATTCTAAAAAAAAAAAATCGAAATAGCCGTTTTGTTAACAGGATTTTTAGAACGATTATGGTATTGAAATATCTTATTGTAGATTGGTTATTCATTTATAATGATTTTTGAGCTTTTGAAAATCGCTAATTTAATAATCACAACTACTTGCATATGGCATTATTTAATCAGAAAAACATTTAATAATTAAAATTATTGTACAAACGATTGTACGTTCCATCAAGCATCAAGACAAAGTCAGTGATTTCGATTAATCTTTCCTCGAAATCATATACGTGGTTTAAAAATATAAATCTGTTCGTATTAAGACATCTAAAATGAAATTTTATTTGACTGGACAAGCGACTTCCGGACTAGTAACTGCCGGACAGGCGACTTCCGGCAAACAGCTACGGCAACCCGAGACGAGGGACCGTGGCGAGACCGACGGCCAGCGTTTGCGGTTCGCGTGGGCCAGCCTGCCGTTCAAACGCGTGACAACCAAAACCAAAGGAACGCACACGATGACGGTGGCGACGACGAAGGCGGTGACAAAGACAGCAGTGACAAAGACGTCGACGACAAAGACGGCGACGACCAAGACGGGGACAAAAACGAAGTCAGCAATGAAGACGGCGATGAAAGTGGCTACGAAAGCGTACGTGGCGAAGGGTTTTTGGAATCTCTTCCAACACGGAGTCGGCACGGCCTCGCCGGACGTTCGATGCCGGTGGAAGCCGTCATCGGACCTGAATCGAAGGCGGTGGCGATGACGGCGACAATGGCGACGTCCTCCGGTTCCAATGGAAGGCGCGTGGATTCTGCGAACGACCGGTAGGGACATACGACTAACTTTGAAACGACGCGCTGCTACCCAGCCATCCATCCACACACACACACACACACACACACACACACACACACACACACACACACACACACACACATACATACAAATATAAACACACTCACACAAAAATACACTTATCGATTATGACACCTATCACCTGACATTAAAATGCGAATTCCCTTAAATCAAAACATTTAACGTTTAAACACATTCCAATGTATTTTGATTTCAAAATTTATTTTGGGTGTTTATTGTTTAATGAAAACATGTTTTGAAAAGTATTTGAATTTCGGAATTTTTATATTAGAAAATCGGTTTTGCCGTTTTTGGAGAAAGTTTATAAAAAAAGAAAAAAAATTCTCTATAAAACCGCTGTTATTTTGCGCGAAAAGAATCGTTTTCGTTAAAATACGTACACTCCACAATGTTACACACCACTGAGTACCGTCTACAAAGTTTAAATCGAGTGATAAAAAATACTTAAGAAAAATCGCCCACCGCTAAAACACTCACATCTCGCACCACATATTACGAGCAATACCAAACACGGTCAAGTAGCTTTGACGCCACCGCCAAGCGTATCTAACAACTTTAATCTTAGTTAGTTAGTTAGTTGGAATATACAGAAAAAATAGTTTTAACATTTTGTAATGAGGATTAAAAACTCGAAAACCCGATAAGATGAACAAATATGTTTATTACAAGTTGAGATTTAAGACATTTAAATCAAAAGCTTTCCCAGTCACACCTATAACCATACGTCACCTCTGATTAAAGTATTTTACTACCAACACAATTTATCACCAATATAACGTTTATGATGTATAGCGTTAAGAATACATTTGACCACTACGATTTTCCGACGTCTACTTGTCAAACATATCGTGATTAACGGAAACCGTTAATATATTATTATTTAATATCATGTGGTATGATGTACAATAAAAATAACACGGTATAACAAGCACAAAAGTATAATTAACACAATAATAGGTACGAGGTTTAATCAAAATATACCCGGAATGTGTTAATAATATTTATATCAATTAAGATAATGAGACCCCTATAATGTCATTTGATAAAATAACTTCTAACGAGGATTAGTTTTTTGGTTTGAAATCAATAACAATATTTATTTATATTTTATGGCATTTTTACGAAAACATGTGGCAGAAATGTGGCGAATTTCGCAATAGACGAACAACGCGTGTGCGTGAAGTTTTGGTTTAAATTAGGGAAAAGTGCTAGTAAAACTTTTGAACTTGTGCAGTGAGCTTTTAGAGATGATTTCCTATCTCGGACAACATGTTTTGAGTGGTTTAAATGTCTTAATACGGAAATCGATCTTAAGGACATTCAAATTAGTGCCTACCAGGAACGTTTTCAAAAGTGGAAAAGAAGATGACAGTGGTGAATTGCTTCCCAGAGAGATTATTTTGAAGGTGGTAATGCGTATTTAGAATAATATTGTGTCGATACAATTTTTTCGTTGAAAAATCCGGGTATTTTTTGATCACATCTCGTATAAACATCAAATACAAAAAAGAAAATGTTAAATAATCGATTTTTTTTCATCGTCGTCGAGGAGTGCGCGAACAACATTACATACTAACCTAACGCGATAGAAGGAGAACCTCATGTCGGTTCGACGAGAGTTTTCCGCGAACAGTTCGGAACAGAAATCGCGTCGTGAACGAAGCTCGTCACGTCCGACATGAATCACCGTCCTACGCCGCAACAGTCGGATGCTGCGGATCTTAGCTGAACAGCTTTTGGCGCCTCCCGAAGACCGGCCAGCGAGCAGTGGCGTTGTCGCGGACTCGTGCCGCTCCCATGGCTCGAATTCCGCTAACGTCTATTCGTTCGGCCAGATACGAGTCTGAAATTGTTTGAAAATTTTCCTTCATAAAATGTATTAAAGAATAATTTTACAAAAGATTAATACAGTTACGTCATCGAACGCAATACATTAGTTACAGACGAATACAAACGAACAGACACAAAATTTGTATTTCTGACTAAAAAAGCTAGTTTTCAGGACTAACGGATTAAAAATCTCTGATCTAGTGAAAATATTTTTGTCTATTCTGAAAAATACACTAAATATTATAAACCGTCACTTATATTCGTAAGACAACCAATCTCTAGTACATAATATGGAATAAATTGCAATATTTTCTTTTTCTTTTTAAATCTTCATCGACTCTACCTATTATCTATTTTATCTTTTTATAATAACTGTAATAACTGTAATAACGGCAAAACCGATTTTCTAATATAAAAATTCCGAAATTCAAATACTTTTCAAAACATGTTTTCATTAAACAATAAACACCCAAAATAAATTTTGAAATCAAAATACATTGGAATGTGTTTAAACGTTAAATGTTTTGATTTAAGGGAATTCGCATTTTAATGTCAGGTGATAGGTGTCATAATCGATAAGTGTATTTTTGTGTGAGTGTGTTTATATTTGTATGTATGTGTGTGTGTGTGTGTGTGTGTGTGTGTGTGTGTGTGTGTGTGTGTGTGTGTGTGTGGATGGATGGCTGGGTAGCAGCGCGTCGTTTCAAAGTTAGTCGTATGTCCCTACCGGTCGTTCGCAGAATCCACGCGCCTTCCATTGGAACCGGAGGACGTCGCCATTGTCGCCGTCATCGCCACCGCCTTCGATTCAGGTCCGATGACGGCTTCCACCGGCATCGAACGTCCGGCGAGGCCGTGCCGACTCCGTGTTGGAAGAGATTCCAAAAACCCTTCGCCACGTACGCTTTCGTAGCCACTTTCATCGCCGTCTTCATTGCTGACTTCGTTTTTGTCCCCGTCTTGGTCGTCGACGTCTTTGTCACTGCTGTCTTTGTCACTGCTGTCTTTGTCACCGCCTTCGTCGTCGCCACCGTCATCGTGTGCGTTCCTTTGGTTTTGGTTGTCACGCGTTTGAACGGCAGGCTGGCCCACGCGAACCGCAAACGCTGGCCGTCGGTCTCGCCACGGTCCCTCGTCTCGGGTTGCCGTAGCTGTTTGCCGGAAGTCGCCTGTCCGGCAGTTACTAGTCCGCAAGTCGCTTGTCCAAATCGTACACCCAGTTGAACTCATGTGTCCTCGCCTTCGTCGTCGTTGTCTCCGTGAACCGGCCGTCGCTCGTGCGTCGGAACGGATGCTGCAACCAGTCCGCCAGCCCTAACGCCCAACGTCTGTTTCCACGCCCCGTGCTTATGCTTCCCGGAGCCGGAGCCGTACCGGAAGTGTCCGAGAAGCCGATGCGAACCGTCGCTAAGCATTGCGCACCTGTTGGTTTTGAAAAAAAAAACCGATTTTTAACTATCGTTCGTCCGTGCACGCATGTAGTGCGTTTTGAATTTTCGATCGTGAAAAAAACGACAGACGTCCGCGTGTAACGCTTGTCATGGCGTCGTGTCGTGTATAACGTGTGGCTCTTTATTATATCAATTATCAATAATACACTCACTTGGATCGACGTGCAGCGGCACGACTCGTCCGTCAGCCGACGAGATGATTTCGCTATGAAATACGATCGCCAAGAGACAAGAGACAAACACGCGAACAAACATTTCGCTTGAGCTACGATGAGACAGCGTGTATAGAAGATAGTTTTCAAGCGTGCGTTTCCTTTTTACATTCGACAATAATGAGACCAAACAAACGAACAATATTATATTATTATCTATACGTTTTCCTTGGAGATCACGTGATTCGATTTCAACATTCAGATTTTTAGACCACTATATTATTGTATCGTAACGTTGTGCGCAGTCAGTGGATATTTCGATTAAGTTAATTAAAAAAACTATCGTGTTCGTTCAACAGTGATATTTCAAACTTTTAGACGCCGTGTTTTAATTTTTGTGTGTGATCAACACGAATCAACGTATTAATTAACGTCGTTAAGCGACAGCGTGACTGTACTGGTTATGAACGGTACACGATCGGAATAATTTAATTTGATTACAACTGTGTATATTAATCCGTCGTGGTTGGTAGCTGGTTTATTCTCACACGTATTAGAAAACAGGCCTTTTAAACGTACCATGTAGCTAACGATGACACTAATGAGATTTTAATTATTTTTTGACTCGACGGTTAAGTTTTTTCAAGTACCGTTTCGGGTTTCTTCACATTTTTCAATTCGTGGTCAGAAAAAAGCAGCGAAGAACATAATATTTCTTTTCTTCAATTTTCCCACGAAACTTTTCTTCAAAAATTGCTCAAATAATAAAATTATTTGACAATTCGTTCATACGGTTTTTGATGTGAGACATCTAATGCGGCGGGTTAGAACGACTGTTCGCTACTGGGCAGTCGGTACGGCGATCCCCCTTTCCCTCACCACAAGTTTTCTTATTATAATAGTTATTGACATGGATGCTGGCCATAAAAAAATAGATCTATGTATTAACACAAATATTTCACGAATATCAACATGATATGGCGGAGTAGCTATGACAAATAATTACCATATAGTTATCATCACACCAGTAGTGTTCCATGGTCAAACGAACGAATATTACTTGTGTACATAATATTTATACTGCACAGTAATTATTAGTACGTTATACATTAAGTTACATCAGTACAAGGAATGAGTCAATTATATTATCGACTTAAAGAAGTTAAATTGTTAAATAATTGGTAATTTGAGTCGTATAAACTTTCTAATTATGGTATGACACTATGACGTATTGAAAATGTAATATTATTTATTTTCAATTAATTTCAATATTATTTAGTTTTCATCTATGCCATATTATTTTGATTTTGCCATATTTATTTCCTTTTATGAATCATCATTTCATACATATTTTCCATGTGAAATAGTTTCGATGTTTCACATCTGCCAGGCATCCCGCAGTTTTTTTTTAAATACTTTTTTGTATAACATTGGATTGTCATTTTTTTCGATCTTTGATGTAGCGAAAGGTGGAAAATATATGTATATCACCAGTGGCGTATTTTCATATATTTTCTGGGGGAGTCCAAAAAATACTTTTTATATTCTGAGTACACTATCTTTATACCATTATCGCTGAATTATAAGTTATAACATAATAAAATATAAATACACATAAATACAATAATAGAGGTGGTGAATGAATATTGTCTTCCTTAATAATTCTTACGTAATAAGGCATTTATGACTTCTAAACGCAATTTATAATATATTTTTTATTTTGTTAATTAGAATTTTGTAAATATTATTATTATATTATTATATAATATACTTCAATTCAGATGTAAATTAAGTTTTTTTTTATTTCTGGTGGGATGTCGAGACCGGGGACCCCCCCCCCCCGTAAATATGCCACTGTATATCACAAACGTATCGCTGTTTTGGTAACAGTATACCTAAAAATGTATAAAACAACGCAATCTGTCTGACAACTTGAAATCTACACGAGCACTTCACCGTAATTATTTATTTTCTTACGTGATACGTAAATTTTTTTTACCACTTTACACACTTAGGAAAGTCTATAAAACTATTTTTTCACAAGCATGGTTAAAAATCTTCAATTAGTTTTATTATGTACTATAAATCACAGAGTAGTATACTTAACGAATAAATTTATTTTGCTTTTTAAGCAGATTTAAAAAAAAAAGTTAAAGTACTTGAAGTTCTATATTACTCCCCATAGAAGCGATCGCCGATTAATTCCTTGTATTATTACCATTATTAAACCTATATTTTCATAACATTTCGTGTTCAAAATACTTTGTGTTTTAACACATTTTACTTGTAACCCCGTTATTATTAGATCTATGTTTATAATAAATAATAATGTACGCACGTTACAAATTGTTACATATGTGTTGCCGCCCAGTGGCGTATCCAGGGGGAGGGCCACAGGGGCCATGGCCCCCCCCTCGTTGGCCGTATTTATACTAGATTTTGTTTTAAATATTTAAATTTATTCGTATACATGAACGCAATGAACGCATAGGTACTACAATAATACGCTTATACCAGTATTCAGTAATCACTGTTACCGTTATCACGTTTCACCAACGTTGTTCTAGTTCCAAAGGGGGGCCAGTGAGTAGTTACACAACTGCTTTGGTGACACGGACAGTTTAACGGTCTCCGTATCGTACCACAATATTCGTTGTGTAAATAGTGTAATCAGTTATCACTTGTTAATATTAAAAAACGACTGAAAACATACTTAAGATCAACAATGACTGAAAATAGACTAAATGGGTTAGCTTTAGTAAACATAAATAAAAAAGAGGTCATTTCAGAAACTGAAATTATTGAGGATTTTGCAGAAAAAGCTCGTAGATTGGTCAAAATAATTTTACACAATTGTTACTACAGTTTTTATACACTTATAATTTTGTTGGGATTAACTTGTTTTTCTTATTTAATTACTATTACTATTCATTATTATGTATATATATATATATATATATATATATATATATATATATATATATATATATATATATATATATATATATATATATATATATATATATATATATATATATATATATATATATTAACTTAATGACTGACTGAAAATATAAATAAATTATTTGCATTAAAAACGT
Source organism: Therioaphis trifolii (assembly GCA_027580255.1). Lineage (NCBI taxonomy): Eukaryota > Metazoa > Arthropoda > Insecta > Hemiptera > Aphididae > Therioaphis > Therioaphis trifolii. The sequence goes on from JALBXZ010000060.1 coordinate 40,836, forward strand.
TAAATATTTGGTTTATTTTATTTTTTGTTTTTGGTAGAATTTTAGTTGGTATTTTATATGGTAAAATGTTAGACAGTGTGTGCCCCCCCTTAAAAAAAATCCTGGATACGCCACTGTTGCCGCCGATAACGATGCGCGCCTGGCCGCCTATTTTAAGTACGAATTTCACGATCAACGGCCGGTCGGCACACGCACACACATGCATTACATAACACACTAGATATAAGTTTATGTTAATTGTTATCTGTTGTGAATTTTAATTGATAAACTTGTGCAAAATCAAAATAAATGTGCCACGCCCGTGATTTATTGAATATTATATATTGTTACCGTCCCGCTGTCTGTCTTCATCCGCCGTGTGATACATTGTAGAAGGAACCACTCGAATGCGCACAACATATTATATACAATAATATGGTATAGGCGTATAGCCAAGATTATATTTTGTACATAATATTATTATATACCTACACAGCTACACACAACACACGTGCAAACAATGATATTAAGTATAATATGGATAATTGGATTTTAGACGCAGATAATGGTCTGTAATCGGCAATATTACTTCGATAAACTTTATCGGTATTTATGACCCATCAATAAACTGGTACTATCGTTTTAAAATCGCTAACACAAGTTTTTTTGTTTTAGTTTCGACAATTATCTCGTGCAGCGCTTACAGAAATATGGATTACGAAATAACAAATATATACTATACGCGTCGCGGTAAAATGTGTGTTTCTATTAACAATTTTAAATTTTCGAAGTACAGAAAATTAAAATGTGGGAATTTTTCATTTCGATGTACCAATAAAAAATGTAAGGCAATTGCTACATTAAATCTTCAGTGTACAAGTATTATTAATCATAAAAACGAACATAATCACAGTGAATATTCTGAGAACGCAGTACATAAAGATATTATCCGTAGTTCTGTTAAGAGAAAGGCCGTCGAAGAAATGCATACACAACCAAGTAAAATTATTAGACGAGAATTATTATTAAAATCAGATTATAATTTAAATCATGGTGACATGCATTTGTTACGAAATTCAATGTATGCAACTAGAAAAAAACATTTCCCAAAACTCCCAAATACTGTTAACGAGGCTGTATTACAGCTGAAAGAATTCCAAGTTAAATTTAAAGATGAACAATTTATGTATTTCAGTGACGATAATAGTGTAGTATTGTTTACATGCTCAACAAATTTGAGTGCATTATGTGATGCTCCACATGTATTTGGAGATGGAACATTTTCTTATTGCCCAAAATTATTTACACAACTGTATACCATTCATATTTATCAAAATTATTTTTACGTACCAGTAGTATTTTGTTTTTTAGAAGATAAACATACGTCAACATACACAACTATGTGGGAAACACTTCAAAATCTTTGTACTCACATACTCGATCGGCAACTTATTATTAAAGAATTTCATGTTGATTTTGAAAAATCAGCTCATAACTCAATTTTAAATGTCTTTCCACAGTGTAAAATTGTATGCTGCACGTTTCATTTAGCTCAATCTTGGTTTCGCCGAATACAAAAAAGTAGTAAATTATTACGGGAATATAAAAATAATAATTCAGAAGTAGGTAAATGGCTTAAATATTTTTTTGGTTTGCCGTACTTGCCACCCGATGAAATAGAAATAGCATTTTCAAATTTAATAGCTATTGCTCCACCAGATGGATTATACTTCTCTGATTATGTTTTGTCATCATATATATTACCTAATTCAAATTTCAATACATCCCTGTGGGCAGGAAAACCAGATGATTTACCCAGAACAACGAACGGAGCTGAAGCATTCCATAGGCATTTTAATAATCAATTCTATAACCCTCATCCACACGTATACGAAGTAATAGATGTTATTTTAAACATTCAATCAGAAACTGATCTTAAACTGAATTCAATAAAAATGAATATTAATAACTATCGTCGGAAAGAAATGTTACAAACAATTGAGTACATGAAAAATTTGTGGACAAAGTATTCAAATAACGAAATTGATCAATTGAATTACTTGGAACAAATGGGCAACCGCTTCCAAGGTAAATCTTTGAAATAAATAGGTACCTAATTAAAATAAACTAAATAGATGACCGCTACAATAAAAATTAATTGTACATATTTTTTAACACATAGAACACCAAAAATACATTTTGAACCACACCAGTGAAGTTTTTTATTCACTGACAGTCCTAAGTCTGTAAAAGTGGGAAGGAAAATGTGTGCGCAAACCAGTGGTTACACTAAAAATAATCTGTGCGCAAACGAGTTGTAAAAATGTGCGCAAATGAGTTGTAATTTTAGTAAATGTGCGCAAACAATGTGCACCCGTTGTGTTCCACCAACTAAAAAAAAAAAAAATCAAAATATATTATACTATGTTATAAATGATTGTAATTCAACCTACAAAATTATAAAATAATATGATTTTATAAATCACCAAAATTAATTATTATAAGTTTTTTAATGGACATTGATGCTTATTTGAAAAAAAACAATAAAATTGAAATATGGATACCTAATAGTCTTCTTATCTCAATTAAAAATAGACAAAAACTTTATAAAAAAAATATTATTATTATTATCCAATCTGTTGTATTTAAAGTTGTATAGTTAGTATTTAAACCAATTTTAATGTTAGTGATTCAAAATTAACTTTACCAGCCATTGATGAAATTTGCTTGAACATTTCATTTATATTTTGTTGTCTCTGATGAGGAGAACACTGTGGAATAGACACTATTGTTTTTGACGAGCTTGCAATTGAACTTATATCAGTTGCGTTACTATCATCTGTAGTACTAACATACTGTAAGCACAATTCACAAATCAGTTAACATTATAATATTTATAAAAAAAGTATAAGTATTTTTTATTTACATCTGGGTCATCTGGATCATTTGAAACATCTTTTCTGCAAGTATTTTTATTGGCTCCACTGTTGGAAACAAATTTAGAAATTTTTTGTTGTTCAGGTTTGTTACTTTTTGGGGCATCAAACCCAGCTTCTGCTTTTTTAAAATGTTTATCCAAATGCGCTTTAAGTTTGGATGTGTTACCAGAAGTTTTTATGACTCGTTTACATTCATTACATGATGCCGAAATTTGATCAATTTTGGTAAATGATCGCCAAAGTTTACTGGGAGCCATGATTTAAGACTGAAATCTTAAATTATAATTGATTTTTCATTAATATAAGTGATTACATAAATATATAGTTATATAAATTGTTATGACTGTTTCGATATATAAGTAAATATTGTATTAACTAATATTAAAAAAATATATCACCATAATATTAAGGCGATATTAACTAATAATAATATAATAACAATATGTAGGTACTTACCAAATATAATCAATAGAGCACCACAAATTTCACAAAATAACTCATTTAAGAACACAAAAACAAAACACAACTACACGAATGAACACTCTTGAGTCTAATGTATTAATGTCTATTAAGAAAATAAGGAAACACAAGTTACAATGGCAATGGCGTCCAATTTCCAATAACTAATAAGTATAGCCTATAGGAATAGGACAATAGGTTAGTAAACAGAACGGTATATAATATATATTATATACCATGGTGAACAGTATTGCGGGCTACGGTACAGAGTACAGTCACAATTATTCACAGTCCACAGATCACACGTACGTTTGGCCAGCCCCCCCCCCCCCAACGTGAAATCCATAAACAAATTATGCAAATATTTAGCACGTAATTCGCACGAATTCGCACGCCTGGTTTGGAAATTCGCACGACCTTCCTTCCCCTCCAAAAATCAAAAAATCGTGGGGGGGGGGGCTGGCGAGATTTGGTACCTATAAAATAAATTACAAATTAATCAAATCAATTTTACTCAATTATTCATAGTGTACCCAATAAAATAATAATTAAGTAATATCATTGAGTAAAATTGATTTGATTAATTTGTAATTTATTTTATAGGTACCAAGTTTTTTTTTTTTTTTGAAATAGGTAATAACAATATAATTTATATAGTAAATATAAGCCATCAAAGATATTATGTATAACAATTATAACATGAAATATGTTCCAGTAATTTCAAGGATCTACGAATAATATTTTTAAATCACAGCACTATTACGAAAGTCGTTATTCTTGGTTATTCAATACGTAATTTCATCCAAATTCGAATTTAAAATTTAAAATAACCATAGAAAAAAAAAGCGGGTGTGTGGGTATCGCTTTGATGTACATTAGGTACCGTATGGAGATCCATTTCCCCAGCACCCCCAACTTCGAATTTTGAGATGAAACCCATACCAATCGTTTGTACCTCGTTTGTACCTGTTTGTACCTCAAGTAAAATCGTTTGTACCTCAACGGTTTTCAAATTTACATTTTTTAAAAACCACAAAATCATCCTTGTTTTCAAATTAAAATAATTCCTTACGAAAATTAAAATTTGATGTTAACTATTAGGTATTTTGAATAATATTGTGATTTTTTTAATATTAGGTATCGAAATCGATTTAAAAAATATAATATAACTAAAAAATTTTAAAAAAAATTAAAAAATTGAACTAAATTGAATATAAAAAGAATATTAATTAAATAAAAAAGTTGATATAAAAAATATTAATCTATTAAAAAAATCTTTGATGGAATAAAAAATAGGAGTGTAATAAATAAATCATGATGAAATAAAAATTATAGTTTAACTGAAAAAAATTAATACGGTTATAAAATACATCTTAATTGAATAAAAAAATGTAAGTTGATATAAAAATAAAATCTAACTAACAAATCTAAATTTAATTAAAAAACATAATTTAACTAAAAAATCTAAATTGTATTAAAAATATTAATTGAATAAAAAAACTTACATGGAATAAAAAATCTGATTTAACTACAAAATCTAAATTTTATCAAAAAATAAACCTAAATTGAATTAAAAAATAGTAATTGAATAAAAAATAATTGTTTTTTAATATTTATCTAAAAATTAAAAATATACTATGAAAAAAACTAAATTAAAAAAAAAAAAAAATAATATTGAATTAAATATCTAACATAAAAAAGCATAGTTATAATACACATGTCGAATAAAAAAAACCAAATCGGTAAGATTAGTCTTGAAAAAAATTAATCCCATGCATTTAAAAACTAAAATAACTACAATTTTAATAAAAAACTATCTAAAAAAAATTTCATATGCAAAAAATCAAAATGTATGACTAACCATATTGAATAGTCATAAATTTGGATTTTTTGCATATGAAATTTTTTTTAGATAGTTTTTTATTAAAATTGTAGCTATTTTAGTTTTTAAATGCATGGGATTAATTTTTTTAAGACTAATTTTACCGATTTGGTTTTTTTTTATTCGACATGTGTATTATAACTATGCTTTTTTATGTTAGATATTTAATTCAATATTTTTTTATTCAATTAAGTTCAATTTTTTAATTTTAACCTAACCTAACATATTAACCATTCAAATATCACTATAATCTAAATATTAATAGTATAAAAATTTAAATATTTACTAGAAAAAATGTGTACAAATCGTTAAATTCTTTGTAAATATGTTTATCCAAGCAAACTTTTAATATAACTATACTTACGAGGTTCACCATCCATTGAAGAAATAACTCTATCTTTAAACAAAACGATTGCATCAACTGCAGACGTAGGTGAAACTGCACACTTTCGTCCAACCATTTTTAAAACAAGCAAGTAATTATTTAAAAGATGATAAAATAAATTTAACCAACGTTCGCGGGCCTAGGTGAGTTGGAATGTCGAAGACCAAATGGCAAATGACAATAAATTATTATCAGATTTAGAATCAATAAAGTAATTAACAATAATTAATAAAATTTAAAATACACCAATCTAAAAATAGCTATACGACACTAATAACATTATACTGAATTGTATATATATATATATTCTTATCAATGAAAATAATAAATATAGACTGAACTGCCAAATAACAAACTACAAATAAATAAATTCTTCAAATCGTTGTATTTATTATGTTTAAAATTAAAATTAAACCCTCATATTTTACAAAATAGCTTGTAACAATAATAAATTAAAATTAAAAATGAAATTATACAATGATTATAATATACTATTGTGAACAATCATCAATACAGAATTATTTCTTACATAATACTAGCTGAATCCGTGAATTTCGTAGCCCGTTAAAAATTCTTCCTCTTGTATGTCTCAAACTTTATGTTAAATTTATTACCTATGATTATGCTAGCAGTATATTTTTATACATATAGATATAAAACGGTTAAAATATACAAAATATACTAAGTAATAATCTTACATCAAAATTCAATTTAGTTTATCATTATGCAATTTTATTCATTTTATCGAGAAAAATCTGAGTAATCTGACAATTTAAGTATTCAATTGAATGATATTTGTTGAAATGCATTTGGACACACAATATTTTTTAATCTTCCTTTTGCTGTGTACACAAATAAATCATAAGGTTTTTCAACACATGAGCATGCTACATACAACTGTCCATGTGAGAAGCATGGATTTTCAAAATTCAGTCCACATAATTGTACCGATTGTCATTGTGCATTGTTGGTGGTCATTGCAAAGAAGAGTTGCACCGGAAACTGCAAAGTTTGAATTCAAAAGGCATATCTGTTGAGATCATCGGAACGTGTGGCAACAGTATATCTTCACCTTTAAACTTTCCATTTAGAATTGTAGCTTCGATAATGTTGTTCATCATCATTTAATGATAGCTTGGTACCGTTGCAGAGTCGTGGGGGTTAATTTTTCGTAGAAGAATGATGGGCACGGCAAATTTCAATGTCAAAAATGTCAAATCAAGAGAATTTAAGAATTCAGTTGTATAAACAAATAAGCTCATCCAGGACAAACACTGTGACACGAGAATTTTATACATGTATTAGAAAATAAGTAATAAAGGTGGGGATACTTTGTTTAAAAATTGGTAGCAATAAGGTTTCAGGATATAGTTATGTAGTTATGTTCCAAAAACAGATATTCAGTAGATATTCAACGCTTGGGGGGGGGGGGGGTTGGCGAAACGTGTTTAATATTATAGTATATACATTTTAAAATTAACCTACTTTTTTATTAAAAAATAAACAATAATTTCATATAAATATAAATATATATGTATATGTTATTAAAATACCATAATACTTAAGATTATCAATCAGCTAAATACTCGTAAAAAAAATTGAATTACAAAAAAAATTTAAAAAATATGATCAATTAAAAACCACTTGGTAACTTGTAAATTTGCAAAAATGTTAATTTTTACGGCCGGGGGGACTGGCGAGACGTTTTGCTGGCCTCTCCCGCGATTTTTTAATTTTTGGAGGGGAAGGAAGGTCGTGCGAATTTCCAAACCAGGCGTGTGAATTACGTGCTAAATATCTGCTAAAGAAAATTTTCAAAAATGTTAATTTTTACGGCCGGGGGGGGGGGCTGGCGAGACGTTTTGCTGGCCTCTCCCGCGATTTATTAATTTTTGGAGGGGAAGGAAGGTCGTGCGAATTTCCAAACCAGGCGTGCGAATTCGTGCGAATTACGTGCTAAATATCTGCAAAAGAAAATTTGCAAAAATGTTAATTTTTACGGCCGGGGGGGCTGGCGAGACGTCTCGCCACACGATTTTTTGATTTTTGGAGGGGAAGGAAGGTCGTGCGAATTTCCAAACCAGGCGTGCGAATTCGTGCGAATTACGTGCTAAATATTTGCATAATTTGTTTATGGATTTCACGTTGGGGGGGGGGGCTGGCCAAACGTACGTACAGATCACACTTCCACAGAAAAATACGTTATACGGAGAAAATTAAATTATGGGTATAAATACCACATTTATTATCAATTATCGGTATCACAAAAATATCGAAAGTAAAATATCGATATGACAAAAATATCGAAAGTAAATATCGATATCACAAAATATCGAAAGTAAAATATCGATATATAAATATCGATATTTTTTCAAGAAATATCGATAAATCGATATTTTTTTTGCCATCCCTACTCATCAGTCATCACTACTGTGCGGTTAAGACAAGATTAGAAATTGCCTAAATGTTGTTCCTTAACTAATGAGTGGTTAACTAATGACTAATGACCATAGAGAGGCCCCTTAAACACTTTACTGTCTTAAATTTTTATTTTCATTATTTTCTACACTTTTATTTAGTTTTTATTGTGAAACAATTATTAAAAACCACGAGGTTAATAAGAATAAAATTGATCTTACTCACGTTTCTAGCATCATCAGGTCCACGTTTATCGCCTGTTAAGATAGTGTCGTGTAAGAAAAATAGAAAAACTTTCAGAAGAATTCAGATTTCAGAGTCAATAGATCACGGTGATAACGATGAAGGGTGTTCCGTTCATGACAGCGAACAAGAATAAAAACTGATAGAGTGCCTTCGAATGTGTTTTTTTCTGATTGTACATTATATTATTATTTATTCATTTTAGAACGCATGGCGATTCCGTAGCTTCGGGCCAGCTCCCACGTGGCGGTCGGCCGTCAGACGACTTTCCATCGAGACGGTGACGACACGAGTACAGCCTCCTCAGGACCAGTTGGGGGTCATCAGTATCACGATGGTGTCCACATCCGGCACCTGGACCGTAATCGCAACCTTTGCGGCGATTCGTCTCGAGTGTTCGATCGTCGCAATTAAGACCGCGATGAACGCGAGTCACGTTCGATCAGTCAATCAATACGTAAGCATAATCTTAACATTTTAGAAACCATAAGAGACTATCTGAAATATGCTCAGCTGACTCCAAACGTTTAAAATGAAATGAACCGTTTTTAAGTGACTGAAAGTGCAGGAAATAGGAGGAAATGGGGAGAGGTTTCAGAGGCTAAGCTTCCCCTAAAGTTTAAAGTAGAGGCCTTAGCCACTCCTAACGAGCTTTCTATTTAAAGTATTGCAAAATAATTGACTATTGATGTATAATTGATATATTTATATGATAAATAACCAGGACATAATTGATGGTTTTTCAACTAAAAACCTATATATAGTATTAAATTAATTGAATCCTGAGTACTTATAAATCGGTTTTTAGTTTTTTAAATTTATTTCTTGAATTTTATAAATTAAAATGATGAAGTTAATTCGTTTATTCCTGTGTATATTTAATTAAATTATCTATAAACTAAACAGTTGATTGTTATTTTTTTAAATAATTGTATTTTTTTAAAATATTTTCAAGAAAGGTAGGTACCAAATAACTAAGTATTAACTCTTGTATTAACCCTTCAATGGGCGACTTTTTTAATTAAAAAAAAAATGCACTTTATGTGTTTTTCGACGTAGATTACAAAAAAAAAAATTTAAAAATAGTAGTTATTATATTTTTGTGGAAAACCAAAATTTTCAGATTGTTGCAAATATGCAACATTGCGCATAGGTACAGTCATATTAACAATTGATAATTATTCCACATAATCATACTTTATTTATGTTTTTTCTTTTACGTACAGGGTCTGATTAAGGAATTTGTCGCTTGTAGGCTACAGTTAATTTGGCTTCCCTACAATGTATTCAAAAACGGGAAGTTCAGGGGGAGACCCATAAAAAAACATATAGGCATCAAACTTTTAGTGTTTAAAATAAAATATGTTTCATAATTGATAGAATATTATATAAAAGAAATACAAATTTTCAAATTTATGATTAGTCAAGTATATAAAAATTATCTTGATTTACATGAATATAATTTAGGCAATTTGCACCAAACATTAGTTAATAAAAATTTAACTTAATAAAATTATTTTCTGGCGCCCCCAAATTTACCGATTGGCGCCCTAGGCTGTAGCCTACTCAGCCTATTGGTTAATCAGGCACTGTTTACGTAACATAATGAATAATGAAAAATAAATAATAATCTCACTTTATATTATAATTTATCACAATCTTCAAACAATATAAAACTAAATACATAACATCATTATTTAAATTTCTAATATTATCACTAGAGTTAGGATGTTGATGACTTTTGCATTTTTTTCCCTTTGATTCTATACAATGCTATCCTAGCTAAAAATTTGATTCATGCTTTCTTAACGCAAAATATTCTAATTTTATTTAGCTTTTTTTTGCATTTGTCGGCATTTTTAGCGAAAAATGCATTTTTTGTTTTGTTTTATAACGTCATTTTTCAACATTTATAAGACATTTTTTCATCTGTTTGGTCATTTTTTTGTAGTTTTTGTACAATGTAGGGCAATTTTAAATTTTATAGCAAGTGTTGAACCCAAGTTTGGAAACAAATTTAATTTATTTAAAATCTAACTTTGGATTTGGACAAGTTGTAAAAAATAACTATTACACCCATTATCACGCCCATATCTCTAATAAAAATTATGACATTGTCATAAAATCAAAATTTTTTTATATGAATGCAATACTTGCTGAAACAGATAAATTTAAAAAAAGCTTCATCTTATTTGTAAAGATTTAAATAACTGAAATATTGATACATTGCATGGAATTAATTAATACATATTTATATACACAAACTATATACATATATATATATATATATATATATATATATATATATATATATATATATATATATATATGTGTGTGTGTGTGTGTGTGTGTGTGTGTGTGTGTGTGTGTTGTGTGTGTGTGTGTTGTGTGTGTGTGTGTGTGTGTGTGTGTGTGTGTGTGTGTGTGTGTGTGTGTGTGTGTGTGTGTGTGTGTGTGTGTGTGTGTGTGTGTGTGTGTGTGTGTGTGTGTGTGTGTGTGTGTGTGTGTGTGTGTGTGTGTGTGTGTGTGTATTTGATGGTAAAGATTATTTATTTGATTTTGAAGAGCACATCATAACAAATATGATGAACAACCAAACAGACTTATATTTCTATTGTTAATCTATCAATTTAATGTTTTATTATCATTTTAGTAGTTTAATCTAAATTCAGAATGTTGTTTATTTAAAACTTAAAATTAGATTATTAAAAAAACAAATTAAGAAAATAGTGTCTCATTATAAATACTTGTCATTGGAATATTATTATTACTATTGAAGACATACATTTTCCGTACTTAATAAAATAATTGTCTTAATCACCAATCATCACATAAAATACCGTCAGTTAATAATTCTATACATAAAATTTACTAAAATAATTTTGTAATAATAAATGTACACTCACAACAAAATAACTGTCTTAATTTTTATTTTGGTTATAGTATTATTATTATTTTGAATTATATTCTTATTAAGTAACATTTGAAAATTAATTTTAATCTCAAATTTTACTTAATTTCACCAATGAACAAACAATTACAAACAATTTTACAATAGTAACAAAAGTTTTTTTTATCAATTGTTTTATAAAATTTAAATAGGCCCTTCTTATTTAAAAATATAACGACATAGTATTATATTGACAGATATATTGATATAATTATATATTTATTAAAATTATTAGTAAATACCTAGTTAACAAAAAAAAAAAACTACAAGTCTTTTTTTTAAACATTAGGTAATTATCTAAATTTGGTTTCATGATACCAAATCTTATACAAATATGAGTTTCAATTGGTATAATTTTTAAAATTGCTTAATTATCAATAAAAAAAATATAAATAATATTTAGTTTTTAAAAATATAATTAACATAATGCCCTTAGAATAAGGTTAGGCATTTTTATTTGTACGTAGGTTAGTATTAGTAAATAGTTCAATAAATAAATAATAATAATCACAGTTTTTTTTATAAAAATAAGTCTTTTATAATGTAACAATAAGTAGGTAATAACAAGTTCCTTCTAATAATTAATATCATTTTCTCAGCTTTTTACTTAACTTTGCTGATTTTCTCATAATTTAAACAAATTACTGAGACTGTTCATTCATTGGTGATATTCATTTACTGGTTTTGTAACCCTTTATGGTTTATAGAGTAAACATTCTAATCAACATAAATGACATAATCAATAATTTTGTAATACTTATGTATAATATTATGTTTTAGAGTGTGCGTCTAAATATGATTGTAAATTAGGTACCTATACCTAATGGCTAATACTGCCTGTTCACGGCAATACGTAGTGGGCCTGGGTGTTGTTCGTTTCGATATGCATCGGCGACGGTGACGATAACTTCCTTATCTGTGTCCACGACCACCTTCCTAATCCCCCGGCCATCGTTAAATTGTGAATTTTAATTACCTACCTAATATGTTTATTGATTGTGTATTATTGTATTATTCTCGTTAAATTGTTTTTTTTTTCCATTGTCTTTGAATTATTCGGTATATTTTTGTTACATAAGCGGCCAACGCCCTAATTATTATTATTATTATTCATATTTTTACGTATACTTTTGTCGTCGTTGTCGTTCGTCGTTCGCCATTGAGGCAACACATTTTTTTTGTATTCGGTCGCTATTGAAGCACCAATATTAGTTTTTTTTGTTATTTATCATTCATCTTCTGTTAAATAAAGTTTTGTCATTGTGACACAAACTGTTGCCATTTGTATTAAAGACATACAAGTCAATTATTATTTTAAACTGCAGTTACCAACAATAAACGAGCATACCAAATCTACGTCTGTGAGTTATAATTTATTTAATTTAATAACTGTATGTGTCACTTTCCTTCTACGTCATTGTCTTCGTCTTCGTGTCCACTATTCAACCATCGCGCGTAAGTCCGCCAGCACCCGGCGTGGTGTGTGAGAGGCCGTCCAGGACGTCTAGTTACCAACAGCAGTTACCAATCCGTGTTCACCGTCCGTGATTTTAAGTTGTGTCCTGAATGTTTAGTTGTTAATTATTATTGTCCGATTTTGTGTGAGCTCTGTGGTCATTGCACCAGACCGATCCGGCCACAGAGACTTCCCCCCCGTTGTATAAATTGCACCATCCTTCTTCCCGTTGTATAAATTGCATCTCCCCATTCCTGTGTTTAGTATTTAAGTCATTGTGTCCTCATCCTTGTCGTCGTCGTCGTCGTCGTCGTTGTCGTAAGTGCGGTCACCCGTAGTGTTGGGTACGTTGAGTGGCCGTGTGCCCCTTTACAAGGCGCTCACGCATTGGTCATATCGGCCCAAACAAGGCGTATAGATTTTATAATCTAATTGATAATATTCTCATTAAGAGTGGTCCCTCGTCCAAACCAAACACTGCCAATATAAATATTTTATGAAAATACAATTTACCTATGTCTTAATATATTCTTTTTTTTAGTAATTTGGTCCTATCCTAGGCAGCAGTGCATTTTATAAAATAGAAATGTAAAAATTAATAACAATATATAGGTACCTTAAAATATGAGATTTAAGTTAAATTACCATTGAATGCTTTATGAATTAATTGCTGATTAATGAACAAAAATATACAAATCGACAAATATTTCCCTTGTTCATCTTATTACGATTACCAATAATTCAGTTTCTATCATCAAACTTTCCAAATTGTCCAATAAATTATTGAGCATCATTTTTATTTTCCATGGAACTTCGAAGTGTCAAAACGTGTTTTGTTGATTGACTTAAAATCAACTCGCGATTTAAGTCTTCAAAGTATTTTATTAGTGATTTCAAAAAAACATCCTAATTCGTATTTTATGAAAATAATATTAATGCAATATAAGATCGAATAGTACTTAATAAAAATAAAAAATAGATATTTAACATATTTAGTAATATTTAACTTTGAAAAAAATGTAAATAAATTTGTTAAACTTCAATACTCAAACTTGTAAAATAATATGTAAAATTAAACTTAAAATACAAATATATAATACATATTATTATGATTTTTGAAATTTGAAATGATAAGTGTCATAAGAAAAAGGCGCGGTAAAATTATTATGATAATTTTGTAGTTATGATAACATTATTATGATATTTAAGGTATGATAAGCGTGATGAAATAGGCGCGAATTCAAATGGGCCAATCATAGAAGAGCGGTTCTGAGTGTAGGTACCTACAATATTGCAAAATACGCGAACCGGTAACGGTCCAATATGCGATCTAAAAATGTTACTTGACCTACCGATAAGATTTTGTTGATCAACATTTATTTATTTATTATAGTTTACGGGTTTCCTCTTTTTACATTAAGTAACAGTACAATTTAATAATGTTTCTTATGTTTCTTTATCGCGGTTATTTTTGTTATGGGCATTTTATAATATTTATTCTGTTTTATTCTTGTTCTCCAATACTCGAAATCATTAATAATTATTGTATTTACTATTTTATTTACTGTCCTCACTCCTCAGTCAATACTCAGTACAGTACTACAGTTCCGATTTCATTTGTGTGCGCTCGTTTTGTGAATTTTATGAGTTTTATTTTGTGCGTGTGAATTTTTATGTTTTGACTCAACAATTAACATGAAATCTACTATTGGCCACCTATATAGGCACATTATTAGAGATGAAGTGTCACGTGTTCAATATTTAAGAGATATAATATTTAGGGTTATTACTGGCTGATAATCCGATGACATGTATAAAGTTGAAATATGATGTTGTATGTGATGGCCAACTTGTGGAATATTTATGAAATACTAAAAAATTAAATTCTGATGGCATTTGAAAAAAAGTTGTAACATTACGATGTACAGAATGGGGTTGTCAGATTTATCAATCGATTCGTAAAGATAATGAATTTTTTACCTACCACGGATCTTAACGGCTGTTGTAAACTTGAAATAGTCAGCTATCATTATGTGAAATCAAAAGGTTAGGATTACTCCATGCAGCAGACATTTTTTTACTCAAATGTTTAAAATATAAATAACTTATAAAGCATTGACATTATGGGTACTATATTTACAAATATAAAGATTTATAATTTATACTATACCTTTTTACTAATTAAAATATAAAGTATCGATAGTTAGTTTTATAATATTTCAGTCTATTTTTTTTACTTAAATTTTTTTACCTTTTAAAAAAACTCAAGTAGGGAACATGATAGCTGGAAAAATCATTTATAAAATACAGACTTAGTTACTAAGGTATATTTTTATTGTGTATAAATAGGTATACTAGTTTATAATATAAACTATTAATTAAAAAATAAATGCCCGAAAACCAAGATAATTTTTATACGATTAATGTTTTATATTTTATCAACATATATAATCTGTATATATAAAACAGTAAGCTGATTGACTGCTATCGACGCACAGCTTAAACCATTGGACGGATTGGACTGAAATTTGGCATACAGATAGCTATTATGGCGTAGGCATCCGCTAAGAAAGAGTTTTTCAAAATTCAACCCCTAAGGGGGTTAAAAGGGGTAAAACGTTATTTTTTTTTGGTCTGATTTCTTGAAAATTAAGTATATATACTCAATAAAACATATAAGCATTGTCTATAAACTTTTTTTTTTTAATTCAACCCCTAAAGGTGTTAAAAAGGTTGAAGACTAAAAATAGAAAATTCTGCCAAGCCGGAACCGTTGAAGCTATGAGTATGACATTTGGTCAGTAGATTCTTTTCATGCTGTAGACATTCGTTCAGATAATATTTTTAAAAATTTAACCTCTAAGAGGGTTAAATGGGTCAAGAAAGTATAAATATGGAAAAAATCCCCATGCCGAAATCTTAGTATTAGAACACAACCTAAATGTGCACAGGTCACTCTCGCGAGTTGTTAGTTATAATTTTGGTGCTGTGAAAAACTATTTTCTCACAAGTCTATTTGATTTTATTGTTCTAATAATGAGTAATAACATATACTATGAATTATAATAATACGCAAAACGATTCAAAAACATACTATAAGACATAAGTAATAAAGGATATATTTTATTTCAAGATATCTATCTTAATCAAATTGAATTTTATCGAAAATAGAAGTACTCGCGGCGACATTGCTTAGCTGTGGCATCTTCTGGAATCGCAGCTACACTGCTCGTGGGTGGTCGAAAGGCCCATGCTACCTTTAAATTATCACTCAATCGTCTCAATCTAACAACTGCGGTCACTCTCTTTTGTAATACATTAAAACAAAGTAATTTAGCGGAAGTTTAAAAAAATACAAAAATAATAGTGTGGGATGAAATAACAATGGCACATAAGGGTGGTGTTGAGGCTTTAAATAGATCTCTAAAGGGTATGAGGGGAAATAAAAGGTTAATGGGTGGTGAAACGGTTTTGCTGACTGAAGACTTTAGGCAGACTCTATCAGTAGTACCAAAAGGGACCAGAACTGATTAAGTCATGTCTTAAAAGATCTACTTTATGGCCTCAGATTAATATACTCAAACTGTCGAAAAATATTAGGGTCAGAGGGTATACTTTGAAGGGGAAAAGTTTGGTGGTAGATTTGCAGATCTTTTACTTGAAATTGGCAATGGTGATTATCCGACATTCGATGAAATGATAAATATCCCAAAAAAATTGTGTACAGTTGTAACTACAGTTCAGGATTTAATATCAAAAATGTATCCAGATATTGCTCATATTCATGATAAGCCTGTGGAAAGGTTGTGTGTACGAGCTATATTCACTCCAAAAAATGACCAAGCAATAAGCCATATCATAAGCTTATTCTGCGTGTGGGCACACCTATTATGTTTTGCGAAATTTGAAACCACCTAAACTGTGCAGTAGGACCAGGCTCAAAGTCAAAGCATTACATCGCAATATAGTGGAAGCCACAATATTAACTGTATGTGCGAAAGGGGAAACTGTGTTTGTACAACGAATCCCTTTAATTCCGAACGATCTTCCGTTCGAATTTAATCGATTACAGTTTCCCCTCAAAGTCTGCTTTGCAATGACTATAAACAAGTCTCAAGACCAGACTCTCAAATTTGAGGAATAGACTTGCGAGCAGGGCTAGACTGGGTTAAAAGTGTCTACCGGGAAAATAAAAAAAAAATCGGCCCACTGAGGTATATTGAAAATGATTGTATATTATTTTGAAAATTTCAATACTTAATATTATTATTAAAAATTAGTTCGCTTAAAAAAATTTTATCATTTTTATTTGAAAAATATATATTTAGACTCTAAAATACACATCAATACATATTAAGCAATTTGAGCTCTTTTTTGCGGAATTATGTCGATTATGGTTTCATTATCTAATGCCATCAAAATATCAGATTCAGCTGACATAAGCTTAATTGATTCCAAATGATCTTTACTCAATGAATTTCTTATTCTATTGAGGATATATTTCAATTTCGAAAACATTATTTCACAAGCTACTCGTGTTGACGACAATGATAGACTAAATTTGTATGCAAAACTACAGACAGTTATTTTTTACGTATTATATTTCACACTACAACGTTTTGAATGCCGAAGGATTATGTATTTTTTTGAGAAATTGCCTTAATATTTTGACGTACACCCAAGTCCGACATTCTTGATCCGCCACTGGACAGTTTTCTAATATACAATTGCATTAGTTAATGCGTCTATGTCTGTCGACAGAATGAGCATTAACCGATAAACCTAAAAAAAAAAATGGTCCTACGAGTACAAGTGGCCCACCGGGAAACTCCCGATATCCCGCCTGCCCAGTCCGGCCCTGCTTGCGAGAAAACTGTTTTTCTCATGGACAGTTCTACGTAGTTTGCTCACGCGTAAGCTCACCCAATAGCTTGGTGATTTTGCCGCCTACTAATAGATCAGCATTGAACATTTTACAAAGAAGTACTGTAGATAAAATTTTGAAAAAACCATTAGTAAAACATTTATTTTAAACCTTCACTGCTAAAACTTATCGTGAACATAGGCCACCGAAAGCTATAACTTATAGAATAGGTTATGTTAATAATTATTATCTTAAAAACTAAAAAATATGTATAAAATATGATTTCAAAAATTTCAATTTCAATAGATTAAACAAAATGTAATCTTGCCAGATTACATACATTTTTATACTTAATCCCGGCAACGACGGGTAATTCAGCTAGTTATACTAATAAATATTACATAGAACAGTGGTGCGCAACCTGGGGGTCGCGAAATTTTATAAGGGGGTCGCCAGTAATTTTACACCAAATGAAAAAGTTTTATACTATGTATATTATTTTATAGTTTTATTCAAAGTAAAATTATTTTGTACCGTCAATGGCTGTGACAATCGTAATATTATGTCATATCTTATTGAGACAACAAGTTCTATTGAATCACACAGTATATGGGTTATTTTTAAATTGGATTTAGTCAGTAATTTTATTTAATCTTAACGTTATTATGAAATAGTCCGATAGTCGTGTACGAGGCGTTGAGTTAATCCTATTCATGCTTATAATTTTGTATAGTTTGTAATAATTATTTGTATTTTATATTATTTTAAACTAATATTTTTAATATTTTAATATTTTATAATATATAAACTAAAACATCGATATGGATAAATTTTTGACTAAACGACCGATGAATAGTGATGATGAAAGTGTTATAGAAAGTAAAGTTCGGATAATACAGTTTCGGAACCTTTTTGACGAGCAATGGCTTTCAATTCTGGGTTATCTTGCAGAAATTTTTGAAAAACTAAATTGTCTAAATTTAAGCCTACAAGGGAAAAATACTAATATTTTGTTTCTTTCTGATAAAATCAATGCTTTTAAAAAGAAAATACTTCTGTGGAAAAATTATATCGACGATGACAAATTTGAAATGTTTTCATGTTTATCAGAATTCCTCAGTGATAATGATGTGGATTAATATGATAAAAGAAATTATAACTACTCATCTAATAAGTTTACAAACAAACTTTAATGCACGGTTTGAAGATTTCCCAGAAGAAAGTCTAGGTTGGATAAGAAATCGATTTCATTTTAATACCAATGAAATAAAATTAGGAAATTTAAAAATAAGCGAAGAACTTATTGACTTGTCATCAGATGAAAATCTACGTATCAGATTTCAAGAAAATGCATGTGATACATTTTGGATTTCTATCAAATCTAAATATCCAGAATTATCAATACAAGCACTATCAATTTTACTTCCTTATGCATCAACTTATTTATGCGAAACAGAATTTTCAGCACTAACGATAATTAAAAACAAATATCGCTCCAGATTAAATGTTGAAGCTGATTTAAAAGTATCAGTGTCAAATATTTAACAGAATCAATCATGTCTACAATGCAAGCTCAGGCCTCTCATTAAAATAATTAAATAGTAATTTTATAATTTTAAAAATATTAAAATTTTGATTATCATTATAATAATACATTTTTTAATTTTAGATTTTATAAAACTTTAATTTTGTATTTTTTTTTCATGTTTTTGATTAATTAAATTAAAGAAATATTAAAATTGCCTAAAATTAACGATTTAATGAATATGAATAAAATGTGTGTATACATTAAGACTATCAAGTAAATATATTATAGACTTACATAATGTTGGTAGGAAGGGGATCGTATTATAAAAATAAATCATTTTGGGGGGTCGGGAACAAAAAAGGTTGCGCACCACTGGCATAGAATATAATCAAAACTTTTATCAACGAAATATTTGATGGCAAGTTTAATTATTTTGATGATAGATTTTGAAAAACTAAAAAAAAATGTCAGTATCAAGCGAGGTATCAAGTTTAAAATTTTTCAAAAACTCATGGGGGTTGTGACCTGATAATCCTCTCTGGCTACGCCCCTGTGTAAATAATTGAAATAGTTTGGTTCTGGGTTAATTTAGTTAGTAAATCAAGCTGTAAATTACACTGGCAGAAGCAAAAACACCATCATTGATTGGTATAATCTTTGCAGGGATATACCAGTAAATTGTATTTCAAAAAGAGAGCAAATGGGTGATAATGATTGTACTGACCAAATTGACGAATCCCTTTTTCCAGGTAAAAGTAAGTATAACCGTGGTCGATTACAATGTGGGGACCATCAGCCAGAAATGGATAATTCCCACAACGAAGATTCTGACGAAAATGAAATAGTACACACAAATAAAAATTACGGAAATCGTATAGTAGGTCAATTATGAAGATAGTATGACCAATGGAGAGCGTACTCAACAATAATTCAACATTTATAGCATGGGTCAGCAATAGGCGGCCCCTGGGCCAAAGCCGGTCGACGGAGAGGAAATAACTGGACCGCCGAAAATATTTTTCTTAGACGTCGGTTTTTCGCACATTTTAGAATTCCGTATAGAATTTAGATATTTGATCCGTTTGTTATGAATTATGACGTGATTGGAGATTACGATAGCGAATACATTAATTATCATAAACTGTGATTTAATACGAAAATAAATGCATTGATTATTATCTAACTAATATTTACGTTTTTTCTGGTCCTCGAAAATTTGTTTTCGAATTATCTAGACCGTCATAGAAATCAATTGCCGACCCCTGATACATAGATATATTCATAAAACAATTAACCATTCTGAATTTTTTATTGACCCGGAAACAGGAGCACACACTCAACAAATTGAAGGCTTATGGAGAATTGTAAAATCAAAATATAATAGGTATTAAAAAGAATGGGGCGTTTCTTTTACTAGATATACAACTCCAAGAAGAGTGGTAGAGATCGCGTCAAAATCCAAAAAACATTTTTGATAACTTTTTGACCGATATGAAAAAGACGTTTCATAACAATATGGACTGAAATTGACGACCGTATTATTCGACCGTAAATCGTGTAGGCAGGGGTGGACTGGCCAGGTGTTCTATAATACCATAGCACACCGGGCCGGTATGCGCCACTGCACCGGGTCGGCGGAGCACACCGGGCCGGTATGCGCCACCGGGTCGGCGGCTCATGAACATTTTTACTTAACTAAATTAATACATTTGTTTTAAAATTTGCAATGGTGCAGCCAATATGCGTGGGGAGTTTAATGGTCGTCATGCATACATTAGAAATCAAAATAAAAAAAGTGTGTATGTGTGGTGCTAGGCACATATTTAAAACTTATGCATTTGTGATTCATGTGAAAATATTTACTCAAAAAAATTATTTGGACTCCTTAATCGATGATCAACATTTTTATCCGATTCGTATAAAAGAATGTATGTATGGATTGAAACTCTAAAGAAATCCAACAAAAATACTGGGGTAAAAAAATTAAGGAGGCTCCAGAAAATAGGTGAAACGAGATGGTGGTCAAGAGAGAAAGCCTTAAAATGGGTGTTTGGTGGTGACGATTGTCTTTTCACTACAGTTCTTTGTGGTTTAGACTTTATATATAATTCAAATACATTTGGTAACATGAAGTACCTATTTAAAAGGGACGTGTTAGTAGCATTTGTAAAAATAAGAAAACTTACTTTCCGAATTCATGAAACATAACGGTCCTTTATTTGAAACGAAATCTTGTTTATATTGAAAAATCATAGCTGTCGCTTCGAATAAAGATTTTAGTATTTTAAGAAATATTTTTTGTCTAGCTTCATACATCATACTTTTCCTGGATAACCTGACGTCAGAATGATTTAGATGTTCTAATATTGGGCAATTACGTAGCTCTTGTCGTATAAGTTTATTTGGCTTCACGTTAAGATCAGTAGTTGCTTTGCGCTTTAAAAGTGACATCACTGTTTGTTTAGTGATGGTTACTTCAACTAATTGATCATGACTATATTTACCATTTATTTAAATTACCGTTTTTAAATTAGCAGTTAATTTAGCAGTGACAGTGAATTTACGATTCAAGCAACGAAAAACTTTAGTTGTAGGTACCTTTGTTTTCCCTAAACTCACTAAATTTATAACTGTTAATTGCAACACACTTTTTCCCAAGTCGGGTTTCAAAAACATCGGAAATGTTCATGTCCATAATTACAGAGAATAAAATAATCTTTCCGATTAAAAATCCAAATCGGAACTGAATATTGAAACGTTAAAACATTTAGTTAGTTTCATAAACTATATCTTATAAAGATTGTTAATATTTTTTTTCACGATAACCTATTGGCAATGAGCGTATGTACCCAAACGTGATATGTGTTCGTGTACCCAAACTTGTTCTACATTTACAAGTAAAAATAATGTAATGTACCCAAATGTGCTTCGCCCCGCGTTTTGATGTGCTGAAATATTTAGTAATCTTCACCAGTTAATGGGCAAAATTATCTTGGTCTGGCAATCTTGATCTTGGTCTTGCTGCAAGACCAAGACCAAAACAAGACCCACACTGCAAGAGTCTTGCAGTCTTGCAATATTTACTGTAATTTTTTTCAACATTTCTCAGAAAACACGTCATTTAGTGTAAGTTAACAGAAATATTTTATTAGGAATATAATAAAAAAATAATATTGCATTTGACGTACACGTTCCAGGAATTAAGAAAGTAATGAAGTATTGAATTATTGAAAACAAGATAGTTAATAATTGGATACTATAAATAATATAAAGTGGTTTTGTAACAAATAACAATACAAAACCTATAATGGAATTATTTTTAGCTGCCGAATATGACTCAAATTTTGATGTGTGAGCAGTGAGCATAAATAAATATATAATGATAATAATATTAGTCATCGATACGGGAGATACGGTATACTTATAAACCGCAATATTTATTTAAGGTTAGATATCTGGTTAGATAAACATTTAACAAAGTATCAACTTACTTAAAAAAATAAAATTAACAAGATTTTTAGATAATTATAATAAAATGGTCTATTGGAAATATGTATTATTATTAATTAATAAACATAAAACATCATATAAATATTTTATTGTTGAGTGTTGGCTTGCAGCCTTGCAGGTTTGATCCAAGGGATCACACAGCTACACAATCTAGATTGACTGGTGACTTGATTAAATAGAAACTTACAAAATACATTTATAAAAAATTTATTATTATTATAATTAACATAACAATTTTTTTTAAATAGTGCTAAATAAAATACCTAACTGTTTCTGTTAGAATTATATATAAGGTAATCTCTCTTTGTATATATATATATATATATATATATATATATATATATATATATATATATATATATATATATATATATATATATATATATATATATATATATATATATACTAGCTGACCCGGCAAACGTTGTTTTGCCATACAAATTATTTCTAATGAATATTTTGGTATTCAAATAAAAATAATTAAATTATTGTAAGTGTGTGGGAATGTCGTATACTGGTATATGACTGAGAGATGAATGGAGCACTGTGAAAGATGACGGCCTATAAAAATAACAAAACACCAAATATTAATTTTTTTGAATTCATTGTACTTTTTATATCTTAACTAATAAATTTAAAATTACATCTCTATCATATATTATATGAATTAAAAAAAAATATTATCAGTCTCTTAATGCAATGGAGTGTACGATATTTTTAGTAAATCAATCTTTAGCCAACCCAAACAAACTGGACGGTTTACCCACGCGAGAACATGCCACGTATAATTGTCCGTGTGAAAAACACGGTGTGCCCAGATCTAAGCCACAAGCAGTCATCGTTGGCCTTGAGACTTATTGATTGTCATTGCGAATGCCAATCTGATTGGACATTGAACCCGTTTGAATTCAATTTATCTGTAGTGATAATAGGGATTCGTGGTAGTAACACATCTTCTCCGCGAAACTTGCCATTCAAAATGGCTTCGATAACGTTTTTCATCAATTTGGTAATAACTAATCGCGTGCCATTAAACAGCCTTGTTGGGTTCAAATTACGTAGCAAAATAATAGGAGATCCAACCTTCAGTTGTAAATGGTGTGGTGGCATGCCTGGCAAAGCCAATGAGTTCAAAAACTCTGCCGGATAATTTACAATTTCATTGGTATCGCAAACTGTATCGATAGATTTGTATAACACCAAGTTCCCTGACAACAACTGTTGTATATTAAAATTCAAATCGTTGACGTCCACATTTTTGCAGCCCAAATTGCTCTTTATGCCAGCCACTCAAGATTCAAGTATTGTATGTGTACCTACTTTTTCAACATTATGCCACAGTCGCGATGATTTCAAGCAAGCGTTGATCTCATCAGTGTACGTTGAACGTGGAATGACTGGAAGTGTTTGTCTGAAATCACCTGAAAAGAGTAACAGAGTGCCGCCAAACAGTTTGTCATTGTTTCTTATGTTTTTCAATGTCCTGTCCAACGCCTTAAGCGAATGTTTGTGTGCCATAGTGCATTCATCCCAGATGATAATTTTGCACGGTTTCGGCACTGTATCCATTGATGATTGTTTTTTTGTGTTGCACACTGTGTCTGGATTATTTTGAATATTTAGTAGCAGCTTAAATGCTGAATGAGCTGTTCTGCCTCCATCCAATAAAGTTGCTGCAATGCCAGATGATGCAACGGCCAATGCGATGCCATTATTTGATTGTATTTTGGCGAAAATGAGTGAAATGAGGAATGTTTTACCAGTTTCACCGGGTGCGTCCAAAAAAAATAATCCACCTTGATAATTTATATGGCAAAACAACGTTTGCCGGGTCAGCTAGTAATATATAAAAATATTGTGTCACAATGTTTGTTACCATAGAATAACACTTGTTACCATTATATATAAATATACATTTTACATGTTAAATACTAAAAAATATTTGTGGTGAGCCACCCTTTACACCCAGGGGTATGAAAAATAGTTTACATCACTCTTTGAGACCTACTTAATATACACAACAAATTTCATGGAAATCGGTCCAGCCGTTTCGGAGGAGTTTGGTAACAAACATTGTGACACGAGATTTTTATATATTATATATATATATATATATTTATATATATATATATATATATATATATATATATATATATATATATATATATAATATATATGTATATTGTACTAATATATGTAGTTATATATTAGAGATATAATTAACAAGTTCTACAAACTCAGCATAAATAGATATATACAGGGTGAGTCTGGACTATTTGACAAATGCAATAATTTTTTTTCTATTCATTTTTTTAAATTTTTTTTTTCAAATAAATACTATGGCCCTGCGCTACAATAGTATTGTCTTAAAATATTTTTTTTTACTTTTAAAACTCTAATTTGGAAATTTAAAATTTTTTTCTACATTTTAAAAAAAAATTCTAAAATAGCCATTTTGTAAACCTTATTTTTAGAAAAATATTGGTATTTGAATTTCTAATAAAAGTTCATCCATTAATTTTCTATGATTTTTAAAGTTTGTGAAAAAGTTGAGAATATTATTGTGTACCGCGCTACCGCATAATACATATTATCGTATAACACTATTATTTAATGGCTGATCGATATTTAATTTATATTGATAATTGAAGTATTGAACATTTATACATATGTTAATTGATTGCGATGATAATGATAAATATTAATTTATCTACAAATGATAACAAAAATCATGGAATAAATTAGATTTCGATCGGTCATTTAATTAATAGGGATATACAATAATATGTGTTTAATATTATGTGGTACACAATAATATTCTTAATTTTTTCACAAACTTTAAAAATTCATAGAAAATGAATGGAACAACCTTTATTAGAATTTTAAACACCAATATTTTTCTAAAAATCAGGTTTACAAAATGGCTATTTTGATTTTTTTTTTTACGGTAGACAAAAATTTTAAATTTCCAAATTTGAGTTTCAAAAGTAAAAAAAATATTTTAAGACAATATTATTGTAGCGCAGGGCCTTAATATTCATTAAAAAAAAAAAAAAAAAATGAAAAAAAATGAATAGAAAAAAAGTTATTGCATTTGTCAAATAGTCCAGACTCACCCTGTATAATATATATATATATATATATATATATATATATATATATATATATATATATATATATATATATATATAAATGGCTCTGCAAAACCAAGACCAAGACTCAGGTTTGCAAGATTAAGACCAAGACCAAGACTGTCATAGTCATACAACTGCCATAGTCTTGGTCTTAGTTTGCCCATCACTAGTTAATTGTCAGTTGAATTATAAATGTGCATATCTTTTCTCCCTATCTGATTGATAAGATGTCAGTTGTTTTAGTTACATTATTACACTTTCTTTATGGTATAAATGGTATTAAATTTATCTTCATATTATGTTGTGTGATTATGAAATACCTATAAAATATAAATAACGGTTAAACAATTTATTTTCGTTATAAATCAAAAAATTACTTTTTGGGTTTCGATTTTTTTTTTTTTTTTGTCAACTTTTATAAACTTTCTTATTTTTTATTTTTCCATCGCCTTGAATTTTTTTTATATATTAATCGACTTCCTTGTACATTATGTAATTGTTTTATAGGTTATGAGTTTATGTTTTATGGTGACAATAAATTACGTTTTTGAAATGTTGTAAGTAAATGTTTTCAGATAAAGATTATTTATACTGAGAACACTAAAATCTTCAAATAATTTTTTAGTAGGAGGGATATCTCTAATATTTTTTAGTGGCTACTTTTATAATATTGTATTTAGGACTTTTCGAAGCTGTGATAGAACATTATTTTTATGACCTATTGACCTATTAACCTATTTATTATTTTTATCCTATAAAGCGGTTGTATTGTATTATAAAAGAGTGTCGATTATATCTCTGAAATTACAGGGATCGAAGGAATCATGGTTAATCAGTGCACGTGAACAATCGAACGATTTTGTTCTAACAATGGGTAAATAAATCAATGAAAAAGAATATAAAGAATGATTCAATATTTGTGCTAAAGCGATTTCATCATATTAATATTCAAAGTGGAGTAAAATGTATGTTATAAAAGTTACTTTTTTCAGATAAATCTAAAACGATAAGTACATTTCATATTTTTAACTACCCTTAAGAAGTAGTTTTGGGAGTTAATTTTTCAATTCAAATGAGAAATTATATTTTTATTTATCAATAAATAGTAAAAAAATTTATTAGTAAATTTTGTCAATGGAAAAAAATTAATCAACGCAAAACTCTTGGCATATAAGTGATTTTAAATGTTGTGGCATTGTACGTGTTAAATGTATTATGACTCTAATAGTTTGGATTTTGAAATTATGAAAAACTAAAAAATATAAAAATTGAAATAAATCAATAAAACTCTAATAATTTCTATGAAATCTTCATAAAATTGGTGTTAAAAAAACAAATTATTTATTACTATGTCATTTTAAAATTATTAAATACCTACTTTATCAGAGTCATATAAGACAGGTTTTATAAATTTTCACACAAAAATTTTCGACGATTGAAAAATAAATGTTTGTACTTTGACAAGCTAAGTTTGACGTCCATAGATGAAATAGGAGAAAATTTGTAATGGACTTAATAACCACGTGTCAAACCTTCAGGGAGTTCTTCTCTTGATATTTTCCGCTTCTAAAAATTCTTGATCTTCTTGAAAGAATATTAAATCTTGAATTTCTAACTGCCACATCATCAAGTTTTTTTGAAACTGCATTTGCCGTTTTTTACGCAGCTTGTTTAGTTTGGTACATAAATTTTACTTTACAACTGATTTGATGAGAAGATCCCGAAAGTTTCTAAACGTGTAATTTCAGTAGCCAAAAATTTTAAATTGATTTTTATTATATTAATTTATATATTTTATATATTAAATTTGCTTCTATTTCTGGAATTTCAACTAAATCTTTAGAAAAAAAGAAATGACTGAGCAGGTATCTACTTCTAGAAAATTCAATATCATTACCTAAGTTATATCGATAAATCGATAAATTAAATCAACCCTAACGAGATAAAAGTGAGCCATGGCCTTAGAATACATTATGCGTCATAAAAATAAATACTAACCTATCAAATACGTTTGTTAGTATACATTTTGGAAAAATGTTATTTCAAACCAAAAAAATACTAAAAAAAAGGCCAAAAGAAGATTGTCTTTTCACTACAGTTCTTTGTGGTTTAGACTTTATATATAATTCAAATACATTTGATCCAAA
Source organism: Therioaphis trifolii (assembly GCA_027580255.1). NCBI lineage: Eukaryota > Metazoa > Arthropoda > Insecta > Hemiptera > Aphididae > Therioaphis > Therioaphis trifolii. The sequence goes on from JALBXZ010000060.1 coordinate 68,730, forward strand.
AACATCTTCCAAAGCTGCATCATTAAGAGATAAGCTTTGTGATTTTAATATCATCTTAAAAGCTCATTTATTTTTAGAAATATTTGAAATTGTTGAACCAACATCAAAATATTTACAAACAAGTAATTTGGATATGCTGGCTTCTTGGGAAATACTGGAAAATTCTAAAGAAATGATTGGAAAAATTAAGTTTTCTTTAGTTTTTTCTAATGCAAACATTTTCTATTTCGATGAATAACGTACTTTCAGAATTAGATATTTCAGAAACTGTAATTGTACAAAGTGAACTGCCTCAACCACTAATACGCAAATGGAAGAAAAAATTTGATGAAAACAAATGCAAATGTAGATAAATTTTCCATAGAAATGTTTCAATGTACTATTGATCAACTAATTATCAGCTTGACAAATCGTTTTTCAACTAATTCGCACATTATAAGAGATATCCTATACCTAATTCCAAATAATTTAAAAAATCAGCTCTATCCGGAAAATTGTTTAAGCACTTTATCTGATTAGGGTGGTGTCGACTACCAAAAATTAATTTCTGAACTACAACCATTTTCAAATATCTATGAAAATATTGTAAGCTCATTAAATAAAAGAACAAAATCCATTTATAAAAGACTTGAAGTTAGTATTAAAAGTGATAACGATGATATTGATGATCTTGAATCTGATGAAGATTATTTTGATTTTAATACAAGTGTGAACTATGACTATGACTTGAATGATAAAAAAAATAGTAAACAATCTTCAACAATTTCAAAGGGAAGGTACATCGTATATACATTTACGATTATTATAAAATATACAGTAATAACTTTTTTTCAATTATACATTAAAATGTATTACAATTTTATTTAATCATATTTATTTCAGGCTGTAATAAAAAAAGGAAAGATCCATCACAGTGAAGATTGATATTTAATATGTGTTCATAAACTGTTAAATTCTTTAAATATGCACTCTTGCACATCCAGTAATTAATACTCTGTGTATGAACACATTTTAACTCTGTCATACACTCAGGTAAAATGCGAAAGGTCATTTAGCCAATTAAAAATAATTAAAAACAGACTGAGACCATCTTTGGGCAGGATCATTTAGAGATATTTTTAATGATGTCTATTGAGCGAGATATTTTAGAAAATGTAGATTTTTCAGATATTCTCGAATAGGTATGTAAAAAGTACTTCGTATTTAATGAAGAAAATGCTCACTTAAATAATTATGCTTGATAATTTGTATTATATGAATTTAATTTCTGTATACATATATGATTATATTTTTTCTGTATATTATATTGAAAAATTGGTCAGAATGGTTTATTTGAAAAAAATATTTGTGTTCTTTAAAATTCAATACACCTACCCTAATTTACATAATTACATAACCAAGGCGAGGTACTTCAGCTCTACTACGTAGCAAAATCGACTTACTAGCTTTTTCATTTTGCTCTAATTGAAATCAAAAATTAATATTTTTTATTTTATTTTTTTATTGATCTTGAAATTAATTTCTGCTTCGACTGTTTTGGTCATAAGCATTACATTTATGTAGAACTTAACAATATGGATACATTATACATGAAAGAAAGAAAAAAAAAAGAAGAGAAAATAATAAAATAATAATAATAATAATAATAAACAAAAGAGAAAACAAAAAAAAAAACAACAATTACATTGGTATTTTAATATTTGTAAATTTTTTAATTTTGCTATAGAAGATTTAGTATTTTAATTTTTTTAAAGAATTTTATAGTGTTGATTTCGTTTTCAGGATTTGGACCTAGACTTTTTCCTATTTGGTGACTTATATTGAATTCCTCTCTTCGTTTTTCGTATTTTCTTCATTCTTCAAAGATGCGTTTGATGGTGATTGTATAGCCACATGATTCGCATATTGGAGGGTCACCTTTTTTCATTAAGTGTCCATGTGTCAGTCTTGTGTGGCCAATTCTGGCCCGATTTAGTTTTTTTTTTCATTTATGGGTTTCTTTTCCATCTTTCAACCGTTTGTTTTACTTGATTTAATTTGTTGGTTTGGAATGTTTGGATGTTCCATAACATATTTTGCCAGATTTACGTGGTGTCTTTTTTTATTTGTTTTCTTATATCTGAGAATGGGGAGATATTAATATACTGAGAATTTGGTGAGTTTATAGCAAGTTTAGCTTGTTTGTCTGCCCTTTCGTTACCGATTATTCCTATGTGTCCAGGTATCCAAATTATGATTATATTGTTATTTTTTTTTTTTGCTTCTTCTAGTCTGTTTTGAATTTGAATTGATATATCACTAGGATAAAATTTGTTTTTTACACTTATGAGGGAGCTTAATGAATCACTTAGTATGTTATATTTTTGATTTACCTTTTTGTTTATGTATTTTATGGCAATTAGTATAGCAAGTGCTTCGGCTGTATATATAGAACATGTTGATGGTCGTTTGAACGATGTCTGTAAATTGTGTTTTATTATGGCTATTCCTACTCCATCATCAGTCATCACTTTTTGAGGCATCGGTATATAGTTGAAATTATTATATACTTGAAATTCGTTTACATTTTCAAGAATGCTTTTTAGGTGGTTTTTGTATATAAGTGGGGGTGTGTTTTTCTTGTATAATGAGTTCAATTCAGTATTTATTTTATATATGCTTGTCCATGGGAGACTGATTATTATTTTTTTATTATTTTTGGTATCTTGGAATAGTTTGTATTTTTTTTTAATTGTAATTCTATGGTTTTGTTGTTAGTTGATGCTAGGTTGTTTGTTAATCTGGATAGTCTTGCCGCGTATATGATTGTTAACTCTGTTCTTTTTTAATCTGGTGTTGGTTTTCCTACTATATTGTAAATACTTTTGATTGGGCTGCTTTTGAAGGCACCTATAGCCACTCGCATCCCTGTGTTGTGTTTTGCATCTATGTATTTTATTAGTGTGTTTTTGACTGTGTTATAGAGAATTGATCCATAGTATAGTTTTGCTTGAATTGTTTCTTTAAATATTTTTATCAGTGTTTCTGTTTCGCTACCCTGATTTGTGTGTGATTATAGTTTTATTAATCTAAGTGCTTTGTTAGTAAATATTTTTAGGGATTTTATGTGTGGTTACCATGTGAGTCTAGAATCAAATCTTACACCCAATATTTTTATGACTTTTTTGTTTGGTATGATTTTGTTATTCATTTTGATATTTAGTTCTCTTATATTTGATTTTCTAGTGAAGATTATGCAATTTGACTTTTTTGTTGAAAAGCTGTAACCTGTTTTTGATGACCATTTTTCTAGCTGTTTTACAGTTTCTTGTAGGTGATATTGTATTGTTTTGATATTTTTACTTCTACATAAGAAGTTTGCATCATCTGCAAATATGTTGGCTTTTATCGGAAATTTACAGTGTTTATCAATTTTGTTAATTGCAACTAAAAAAAGCCGATAAGATAATGGTGGTGGAAGTTCGTCCTTCGTCGCTTCGCTCCTCGGACAAGATAATGGTGAGGAGTGTATAGCACTTTCTATCATGGGATCACCTGGTTTACGATAGTTTAGTTGTATGGTACTTTACATTTGAATGCAATGATAAATCATTGTAAGTTAAGTACAGGATACAGTAGTTGTGTGGGATACACGAGATGCATTGCTAGATTAGGCATTATTGGATAGATTTTGGAATTATTTTATATTATAAAAAAAAAAAGATTCTGAACGAAGATGAAGATGTCAGCCTTAAATTGTAATATATATTTTATTTTAATATCCTAGATTGGGTTAAATTTACATTTGTCTATTCATGTGACTTCTGCTCGTGAGCATTGGACAAACCAGGATGTGCATAGATAGGGCGTAGGTAAATACCATATTATTTGCCTAAATGCACTATCGTGACGGCACCACCCGACCCCGCCGTCCATATATGCTGAATGCTCCGTGGCTACGTCTATTTAAATATTAATAATTAATAATAATATATAAAATCCGCATGTTTATGGAACTGATACACACATTAAAATAACTGGAAATTGGAAGTTAGTAACGTTCTATTCAACCATGTAAAGGTACGTTATACACCTTGTGTTTACAATCTACCAATATTTTGTATAGAACAGCTGTCAGCTACTGATTATATTATAATAAACTTAATCAATTTAATTATCTTTATCAGCTGTGATATAACATAATATTTTCATTTCTTATCTTTGAATACAAAAATTTTTATACATTTTCAACTACAAAATAATTTGCAAATATTCGTGATTTTGACAAATTTTGTCGATTTTTGAACTTCAACTGCTTATAAAAAAAAAATTGTGCCTATGTATTTGAATAATTTTTGAATCACTCTTAGATCAACTTATTCAAAACCTTCTATTAAATTTTCAAGCGATTTGGTAGGGCCAAAAAATTGTTATCGACTTTTATAAAAAAAAATCTAAGAAAAATCGAATTATTCAAATGCCTATAAATAGCTAAAAAATAAACGAAATATTTTGAAAATACAACTATGTAAAGAAAATGCCTATTTAAACATTTTGTAAAAGTTTTAAGTTTCTACGACCTATACTTTTTGAATAAGAACAAATATCAAAAATCAATGATGCCTAAATTGTTATTTTACGCGATTATGTGAAAAAATTGTAATTTCAAACACTCATAAAAATTTTTGATTTTATTCCAGTGCAAATTTTTTTACAGATAATTGAAGGAAAACGTATGTCAAACTTTGTACCGAATTTACAATTCTTAGTTTTGAATACTTAAAATTTTATGAATTTTCAACTGCAAAATACATGGCAAATATACATGATTTTGACGAATTTTGTCAATATTAGCACTTATAAACGCTTATAAAAAAATTTTGTGCCTATGTATTTTTATAATTTTTGAATGGGAGTTAGAACAACTTATGTGGACCCTTCTATTAAATTTTCAAGTATTTCGTCCCAGCTACATTTTTTTTATCAACATTTATAAAAAAAAAAATTAAAAAAATCGAATATTTCAAATGCCTATAAATTGATTAAAAATGAGTGAAATCTTTTGAAAATAAAATTATATAAAGAAAATGCCAATATAAACAACTGATAAAATTTTCAAGTTTCTACAACTTATACTTTTTGAAAAAAAAAACAATTAGCAAAAATCGTTTGAGGCTAAACCGTTGTTTTACGTGTTTTTGTAAAAATTTAAATTTCAAACACTCATAAAATTTTTTTGTCTGAATCCGGTAGAGTTTTTTTTGCAGATAATTGAAGAAAAACTAATGAAAAACCTTGTACCAAATTTTCAAAACTTAGTTATAAAAGAAAAAAATTTTACGATTTTTCAACAACAAAATTATTTGCAAATTTTCGCAATTTTTACATATTTCGTATAAATTGGAACTTTGAGCACTTATAAAAAAAAATTGTGACTTACGATTTTGGATTTTTTTTTATCAGTTATGGAACAACTTATAAGAAACCTTGTATTAAATTTTCAAGATTTTCTGGCAAAAAAAAAAAATTTTATCGTTATTTTAAAAAAAAATACTTAAAAAAATTGAAAATTTCAATTGTCTATAATTAGCTCAATAAAAGTCAAAAGTGTTCAAAAATGTTACCACGTATAGATGATTTCAATATAAACATTTGGTGAAAATTTCAAGTATCTACAATTTTTGGTTTTTGAGTAACGGCTAAATAAAAAAATCGATTTCGTCGAAAACGGGTTTTGCACAAAAAGTACCGGTTTTTCCTCATTTTTTGTTTGTTTTTCCCGTGGCATTTGAAAACTTTTGGGAATTTTCACTTGTGACCTCTCTAAGGTACCTCCGATATTCGTTTTGCCACCGAAAACATACCCTGAAGTTCAAAATTGAAGCATTATTTCGAGTAGTTATGGTGTACACAGACACAAAAAAAAAAAAAAAAAAAAAAAAAAAAAAAACACACATCATAGTAAAATCAATACATTCTTCACTTCGTTCAGAATCTAAAAGTGTAACCGAGAGTGCTGATCCTTGTGGTACTCCATTTTCTTGCGTGAAGATGTCAGATAGTTGGTTTGAAATTTTAACTTGGAATGATCTATTTCTTAAGAAATTTGTTATGACATTTAGCATGTTACCATTGCATATGACTTTATTTAATTTGGATAAAATAAAATGTCTCCATGTGACGTCATATGCTTTTGATATGTCTATACTGAGTAAACCTTTTGTTTATTTTGGAGAGCTTGTTCGGCTTCTTTTTTTATTGTGGTGAGGTTATCGTATGTGGATCGATTTTTTTCTAAATTCACTTTGAGATGGGGTTTGTAATTAATTTTTTCAAGGAACCAAATGAGTCTAAAATTTATAATTTTTTCTAGTACCTTACACATGGTATTTAATAAAGTGATTGGCCTATATCCTTCTGTATTGAATCTACATTTTCCGTGTTTGTTAATAGGGATGATGATGCCTTTTTTCCATGTCGATGTGAAAGATCCGTCACTTCAAATGGTGTTATATATTTTTCTAGAATATTTTGAGTTTTTGGACCAAAATATTGTATAAAAATAAATGGGGTTCTGTTTGTCCCTGATCTTGAACTTTTACACTTTTTTAGCGTGAATATTATTTCGTCACTTGTTATCTTTGAATTAATTTGTAGTTGATTTATGTTGTTGGGTTCCGTGGTATTAATAATAGGAGTATTTTCTTTTTCATATTTGTATTTGATAAAGTTTGGATTGTAAGAGGTGTCATTACTGTTTGAGTGGAAATGTGTTCCTAACTTGTTTGAAATTTAATTTTAGATTAGTTATATTAGATTTTCATTTTTTCGTCGATTAGATTTATTTCATAGTTTTGTTTAATTCCTTTTAGTGAGTGTATTTTTTTCCATATGAGTTTGGTATCTGTTTCTTCGTTTATATTATTTATAAACATTTCCCATGACTTCGTTTTGCTCAATTTAATCATGTATTTTGTCAATGCCCTTTGTTTTTTTTAATTAATGTAGTCTGATAAATTTTTTGTTTTTTTGAATTGGTTGAGGAATTCGTTTTTGATTTGTATTGCATTTTTAGCAAAAGAATAGATGATCTCTGTGATAAGCCACCAAAACTAATTCACAGGGAATTGTCAAATTAGTAATGAGTAATGACGTATCAACATTGACCATTTATGATTTAACTTTAATTCAAAAAATATTCACCATGCCCAAGAGCATCTGTAATTCCCAAACTGCCAAATAATCTATTAGATTTACATAATTCATTGAAAGAAAACATTGAAAGTAATCAAGATGAAATTTTTTATTAGTTAACGATTGTGAAAATAATATATTAATTTTTCCAACGATGACTAATTTGAAGTTCTTAAGTCTAGTTGACCCAATACTGGTTGATGGAACTTTTATAAGCTGTCCTAAGTTATTTACACAATTTTTTTTATTTATTGAAAAAATGTAGAAAGCATTTGCAGATGTAGAAAATTGTTTTACCGATGACATAGTATCTTACTTTTATTCGTTTATTCTTAGCCTTAATTTGAAATCAAACTGTATATTAAAAATATTATGTGTGATTTCAAGTATTGGATTTCATTTTTTTTTCTAACAAGGCTTTTTCATGAAAAATATTTATTCAATAATTTATACTGTGACACCATAAACTAATTACATAACTTATTTTACTATTCTTAATGTTTATAATGGATGGTTGTGATAGAATAAGTATTAATAAATTATAAAAGTCTTCTAATGATGTCTGGTGTTATTGCATTCATATTTCAAATTGTAATGATTTACTTTTGTTGTAACACAAAGTCTGTGATACATGAACTTTAACAATGAAATGTTAATTTAGGTATAACAGTTAATATTTGTAAAATAATCAAATTTTTACTAAAAAATAGGAATTATATTTTGATTGCAAATTTATTATTTTATAGTTTTGACAACTCTTTATATACATAAGAAATAGTAATACAATACACATAATATAGATTACAAACATAAAACTGTAATAAAATCATAAAATAAAATGAAATTCTGATTAATATTAAATGTTTCAATAAAATTAAAATATTTATATTAATTATTAGTTGTCTTGTATATTTCCTATGTAATATTACAAATTTATTGCCAACCGAAAACATGGTGGTCGTGTGATAAGCTGAGCTTCACTATTGCTAATATAAAATGTTTATGAGAACCTTATCTAGTTAGTACATAAGTCTGTGCGGTGACGAAGCGTCTGCGGTATGTACGTTAACGATTGGAGTGGAACGGTGAATGAGCTAATGCGCCCAGACAGTGGTCGTCGTTGGTCAAATATCTAGATAACTCGGTCCAGCGCATGGATAAGTGATTACCGACGGGTGTCGATTACTTCGGACGAGATTAGATAAATGATAATGAAATATTCATTTTTGAGTTTGTTTCGCATTTTTCATTTTTCTCTGCTGACCGAACGATATAAATAAGAATATAGTAGTCACTTGATAGTTGGCAATTTATGGGACAGTTTTTCACTCCGACGTTTATACGAATTTTATCACGGCATATGGACTATGGGCTTCGTAGAGTACACAGTTAAATCATGTCAATTTGTATGAATAAAATTCAAGTTTCAATAAGTTTGTTCTCTAGTGAATTTGTATGGATTTTATACAGATTTAAAATCAAATAAATTAAAATTAATTGCCTCATAAATTTAAGAGCATTTCATGATAACTTGGCCGATTAATTTTTTGTTGTGTTTGTAATTGTCAGAACAAAGTTTGGATGAAAGAAAACTTTTCGGAAAGTCTTCCGGATAAATAAAATATTTCTATTGAAACAATTAATGTTTTACTTTACTTTTCTTATTATTACTATCTTACAGGCTTAATATTTACACGGTATTGTTACACTAAAGCATTGCCCAAATTGATTGACTAAAGAAAAGATTTATGATTTCTTTAAAATATAATTCACCCATTACCATGGTCCGAAATATCATCGAAAATACCCCTTAAGTTGAATTATGTGTTTTTTTAATTTAAGATGAGTTATTATAATTCGAAAAATGTGTATTTACTGTTGTGTTTGTGTATACAATTGGTATATCATACAGAGGTTATAGGATTCAACTGAATTTTGAACGCTAATAAATAGTATCGTGCAAATTCAGTCATGGTTATAAAAATGTATTTAATTTAATATTCATTTGCATTTGTAATAAAACAGTGATTTAAATTCAGAAAAAGTAAATATTCATTCACGTTTTAAATTAAAAATCATTAAAATGATCAGTCTTATTTACGTATATTTAATAATATTCATTTATGATGTGACAAAAGTTCATTCACAAGGATCATCAAAAGACAGTAAGTAATTTTTTTTTATATTAAGTTGACTCTTGAAAGACTAATATAATATTGAAATCAGTTGTAAACTATTACTTTACTATTTGTTCAATATATATATATATATATATATATCTTCTTTCACAAGTGGTCATCAACCCGAGGGTTGGTTTGCACCTAGAAGGTGTTACTAGAGAAGGGTTTTTACTGTGCAGTGGTTTCCCGTTGCCTTCTGCACAGGGGAGATGGCGGGCGGCCGCTCTCTCTAGACAGTCGCCTGCCTAGAGAGAGAGAGCCGCCCGTGACCGAAGTTTGAACCGGCGACAGTGTGCGTCAGCAGTGATGCCTGCTTCCACTCGGCCACTCCGTATCCCATATATTCCCATATCTTTTTTTTATATAAAAAAATCTATTGACACAGTGTTTGTCCGGAATGAACTCCGGAACTAATGGACCGATTTTGATGAAATTTTTTACACCGTGTGTAATTTGGTCCAACTTAAAAGATGGGATAATTCTTATTTCAAATTTTTTAATTTATATTCAATATTTTATTAACTTTTTAATAAATTTGTATAATTGCATGGTGTATTTCGGGTTTGCCCGTGGCCGACCGCGATAATATCTATCTGCAACCTGACCTTTTTTCTAATGTGTGTGCTTTATCGTCGGCGGCGTGTAGATATGAATATTGTTCTGAGAATCTAATATATTAAAAAAATTCTTGACGAGTGGGATATTACGGGGGGTAAGCGTTTTTTAGTTTTTATTCCCTTTTTCTTTTTGTTCTCATTTCGTATTTTTCCGCCGTACTCTGGACCGTTTTATAATCAATTCGGTTTTTTTCTCGATTTTTCTCCGTTCCGTTTTCCCGATTCTACCGGATGAAAATATTTTTAGGTTAAAGAATAGTGGCTCCAATCGCGTTCGTCCAAATTCCCTCCGCCTTTTTCTTCCCTCGCCTACCGATCGGCTTATCTCTTATCTTTCCCGCCGACCGCTCTCTCGATTTGTTTGCTCGTATTGATAAAAGTACGCGTCGTCGTATCACGAACCGTTTAACAGCTCGAGTTTTCAAAGTGATTCCGAACTCGAGTAGGTGGCTAGGTAGGTTTAGGCGTTAGGCAGGAAATAATAGTAACCAATGCATTACGGCGCAGACCGGTTTCGAGCGGCGGCTACTAAATTTTTGCTTTTTTTCTTTCGTTTATCGTCCCCGTGATAACGCTGAAGTGATAAAAAAAAAATCGTTTGTTTTTCGAATTCGCCATAATGTGCTTCGACTTTCAACGCATTCGTGTGTGTGAATTTTTTTATCAAAACTTCAAAACCGCGTACGAAGATTACATATTGTTTGTCTCTTTAGAATTTTTTAGATTTTCTCGGACTCCGGCATTTTGAGGTGAGTATCTCCGCGTAAACCATTCGGATGGATCGTGTTTTAACAGACGTGATTTTTCAGGTGGACCTGACAACGACTTTTTGCAATAAAAACCATTTCGAACAAATTTTGTTTTGACGGTAAGTTTATCCTTTTTTTTTTATCAAAACCGCGTACGAAGATTACATATTTTTACTATTAGGTATGTCTCTTCAGAATTTTTTCGGATGTCTCGGACTCCGGCATTTCTGGGTGAGTATCTCTACATAAACCGTTTGAACGGATGGTGTTTTAACAGACGTGATTTTTCAGGTGTGCCCGACACAGACTTGCTTTTTGCAATAAAAACCATTTCGAAGAAATTTTGTTACCACAGACTACGCGTACACAGGTGACAGTAGGCCTCATACGGATCGCATTGCTCTTTCAACTTGAATACTAACAAGAGAGTAAAATATGGTTGTATGTATTTTTACGTTGACTGAACCGATTTTTTTTTTTTAAAATTTTTCCCTCATATATTTAAATGTTATTATGTCACTTTTTTTTGGATCTCATCAACTTACACTTAACTTTATATGTGTTTTTAAAGATGTACTGCTTTAGTGATCTGTTTAGGGTTGCCAACCTTAAAACTGTATAATGTAGGACAATTTTTTTTCTTATGCATTTCAAAGTTTAATAAGCACATAACCAACAGAATATAATAATATAATTATTGCTAACAAAAAAATCTTCAAAACTTTATTTATATCACCTTTATTATTATTATTACTTCTGACTTGAGAATTCAACGTGCAGTATATCATATATCATGTAATTTTTTTTGTTTTACGTGTTCTTCTTAGAGAAAGTGATGAGATTTATGGTAAACACACTTGAAAGTAAAAACTATTACATAACCGAGCTTTTGTACCTAATATAATATGTTATTTAATATTGTAAAAAAGTGCCATAGATTTAGAATTGTTCTTTGGTAAACACTATACTGATGTATGATATCAATTATCGCTTTTAATTTCACACATTAGTGTAGAAATTACGTTTCTTCACTGTACTTTATGTTTAAATGTTGTCTTTCGGAAGTAATGATATTATGTGTTTTTGTTATTTTTTTAACTGGTCAGAGTAGAATGATAAAGTTGTATGATTTAAATGTGAATTCATTAAATCAATTGTGTAAAAAAATGTAAAACAATTTTTTTTTTTACAAAGGATAAACTCAACTTATATAGCATATTATAGTTATGTACAAAGTTAGGTGGTATATTTTGTATTTTATGGTATTTTTTTATTTTATGTTTTTTATCGATTTATTATTATAAGGTGTAAGATGTTGACTTCAATCAACTTTTTTTTAACTGGACAGAGTAGATTGATAAAGTTGTATGGTTTAAATGTGAATTCATTGTATTATAATATTGTGTTGAGTATTGTTTATAAAGATATGAGAAATTAACAAGGTCGTCTAAACTACGTGTATAATAAAGTGACATTTTTACTATAATATAAGATGAATTTATTGAGATAAATAACTTAATTTCATCTTTTTTATTAAATCATTTATGTAAAATTAAATTTTTAGAATAAACACTTAACTTATATAACGTATTGTAATGTACAAAGTTTGGTGGCATATTTTTTATTTTATGTTTTTTTTATTTTTTTATTTTATGTTTTCTAAAATTCATGTCGAGTGTTACCGCTGGGTTGCTACTCACCTCACGTAATCACAACCATTGTAAATTCAGCCCATATGCTTATTGTAACCATTATTACAGATTGTATATATTCAAATAAATGTTAAAAAAAAAAAAAAATGTTTTCTATTGATTTACTATAAGGTGTAAGATGTTGACTTTTGTAATTATAAATCAATGAAATCGAACGAAAATCATCTTTACATTTATCTAGATGAGTATTTCATTATCTTCGCTCAACACTATATAATGTGTTGTATTTTTTATTCAATGTAAATATTTTTACTGTACACTGTTTTTATTAATTTGTTATGACTTTTGATATAAGTTTATTCAAATTTATTTATGTTGTTCATATTGATTTGAACTTAAATATGTTCTTATAAATTTTATATTATATTACAAATTCAATTTCCACATTGTACGTTTTTTTCTTTATTTTTACATTACTGAGTACATCAATATTTTTCCTTTTTATCATGTATTATATTATTTTAGATCTGATAAGTGTATCTTTTATTCAATGTCAATATTTTTTACTCACTTTTATGATTTTTTATATCAATTTTAATTTCATGTGTCTATATAAATATTATTTAGTTTTTTCCACTCAAAATCATTATACATTGAATTTATATTTCCATTTTTAATGTATGCATTAATATTATGAATACATTGTAATTTTCTTTTTTTAACTTTTTTTATTGTGTACAATGTCAATATTTTATTCATTTGAATGAGATGAATTAGGATTAAAAATAATTTTGGTATAATTCTATCCAATGTGTGTAGTGTATAGAATTTAGAAACTGTGATATTTATTAACATGTAAATTTACTTCTGTACAATGAGTATTTCTACTCATTCCCCCTCAATCCATGTTCTTGCCTACTTGGGTCAAAACTATATTATTTGTATAACATGTAAATAGTATGTGATTCACAACTTTGATCTTAATAAATACAATTTAAAAAAAATGTTTGTTTTTCATGCTTTAGGTAAGAATTTTCTTAGATTTAATAAAAGATATTATTTGTCGGGTATTTGTGTACTCCCCACAATCCTAATTTTTTCAGTACGTAGTACCAATTTAATAAACCGTGCATCATCATACATTAGATTGTTTTTCAGTGTGATTTTAGTAAAATTATTGTGATTGTGATTTTAAAAATGCCGAAAGTCAAAAAAAGTGCTAAATAATGACAGTTTGTTGCTGAATTTTCATTTTGATCTAGCGTATATTAAAAGTAATCTTTGTTTTTATCTCAAGTCATAATTGAACTAAAAAACCAGCATTTAACACTTCATGAAAATTAAAATACACGTTTTTGCATAATTTGGAAAATAAAATGCATAATATATTACAATTTTTTATTGCATACAAATCTTAGCCCAGGCGATGAGCTTTAATAATTGAATAAATAAATAATTCGTTGATTTTTATTGTACCGTATTAAGTCAATCGGCCAATTCAATAAATATTTTTTTTGTGTGTATCTTATAAAAATCAAATGCATATTTTGGTAAATAAATTTTATTAGCCTAGGTGATGAGTCATATTTAAAAGAACTTATTATTACAATCTACATTAAATATTACATTTTCTAACAAACACAAAACAGATAAATTCATAGAGTGATGAGTGTCTGCTAGACAGCGAACGCCATTTGCCGCCATAGGCGGCATCTCCCACGAATCCGATACTGTATTATCAATATAAAATTGATTACAATCTCAGTCTGCCACCACCAGTATCTCATAAACAAAGTGATTTTCTTAAATTATTGTACACCATTTTTTTTTAAGTCTCTCCATAGTCAATTGGTTTTTTTTAACGATTCTCGCATATAAATACTTCACAATTAAAATACTCTACGATTCACCTGTATCCCACCGGACAGCTAGTTTTACATTAATTATTAAATCATAATTTTATAATAATTAATTAAAAACTCTAATTTAACATTTCCATACAATCAGTATATGACATAATGATGATTTATGTGTAATAATAAATTTACTTAAATATCAAATGTTAACTATTCATTACTCATAACACTTTTTTAATTTTGTACCTTGCAATTAAATGAATTAAGTGACTTCTTGTTCACTCGATCCAGCCGTGGCCTAAAGCCCGTCCGTCGATTCGCCTACATGCTGGTGTCGCGCCACGTACGCTTGACCGAGCCCGGACCGGACGTCCGCGGACGGTCAATTAATTACATTAATAATGAAAACATTTATTTTATAATATATACCATATATATATATTCCGTGAATGAGAATAGACGACTCGGCTACCCTCATTTTAGTTATGAGTTTCAGCCCTAAATTACATTATTTCACTTTTATATTTACAATTTCATATCATATTATTTTCTTGTTCACAGTATTAATACTTTAGAATGATATAAAGCGTCGATTGAAAACAAATTCATGTTACCACAACACTTTGACTTCGTACAAATTATCAGTAAAACGCATATAAGTCAATGTAATAATGTCATATTGAGAACAAGTGAAATTAATTTAAAGCCAGATCGATTTATTTTAAAATTCATTGAATACACATGGTTAAATTTCATTGAGTTTCGGAAATTTATTTCCGTACACTAACGCTTAGGCTCTATCAAATTTAGCACATGGTGGAGGCGGAGGTCCACCGTTGTAACCACTTAAAAGTGCTTTAAATCCTGGATAAGACTGGCCGCATTTACAGGTACAATCGTAGTCATCTGAATCAATAGTATTCACGACAAATCCAACTCCATTTTTTTTTGCAAATGCTCCCTAGAAAAGTCAGAAGACAATATACATATAAAACATTAAACATTTCTAAATCATGCTCACTGTATCCGCACATATGGAAGTTTTTAACTCTTGTACGTTTTTACAGTACTATAAACCAAGTTAAAAAGTTATTTTACATTTTCAAACGCGTACTTACAAAAATAAAATATCATACGTAGGGTGAAATAGCCGGTTCTGGACCCCCGAAAATCCTCCCAAATCCTCCACCCCTCTGCCCACTCTTCCCCCACAAATCATCCCCCTCCCACCCACTCTTCCCACGCGAGTCCTAACCCCTCCCGCCCTGTTGAACTTTGACCTCATTCACACCTAACGCAATCTAACCTAACTTGACCTCTGACCCCGCTAAGTGGCCAATAACTCGCTAATTGATCAATAAGTCCCGCTAATTGGCCATAAGCACTGCAAATTGGTCAATTAAATGCGTTAATTGATCAATTAAATGCACTAATTGCTCGTACAACCTAACCATAGCTGTCCTAAGGGCCTAATTGGCCACTTAAGTGTGCTAATTGGTCATTTAAATGTGCTGATTATCCTATTGATCGTGTAAAGTGTCGATAAACAGTGCTAATTGATCGATTGACTGTGTTATAGGTCAATGCTAATTGGTCCGCGTGCGCCTTCGATCTAAGCCGCCGCGTCTGATCTTCGCCGCTTTTGATCCTCGCCGCCGCGGATCAAAGGCGGCGCTTCCCCGAGCCCGTCTCGGAGTGTCCCCGACCGTCCCGGACCATCTCCCCCCCCCCTCATCAACGGTTAAATATGTGTCTTATACAGTTATATATATATATATATATATATATATATATATATATATATATATATATATATATATATTTATGTTAGACTGTTATATAATCATGTTACATAATAACCGTTGTTGTTGATGTCCTTGATATCACACATCGTTTATCTTTGATTTTAACTTGTATTTTATGTCTATCTTTTACTCAAAAGATCTGGTAATGTTTGTAAACAAACATCTCTTCACCAAATTCTATAATTATTTATTAAATTTAATCTTATCTTGCTACCAAACAATGACCAAATACAAAACTTTGAGGCCACTGGGGCACGTGTTAGAATAAATCAAATTAGCTAATATTTTTTTTACTTGATTTGTACATATATAGATACTATTTAAAGGATTGCGACGAAAGACATATAAAAAATAAATGTTTTTTCTTATAACTAAAAACCACCCTAATGTCGCTATAGATATGAACTTTTCACAATGAATCGTGAAAATGTTATTGCTCACTTGACAATTAATTGACAATTTTCAGGCTAAATTTAAAACGTTGAAAACACATGAACTTTTTTAAACTTTTATCTTAGTAACGTTTTTTCTGGTTTATATCAAGACATGAAAATGAATTATGATCCTAGTTATATAATATGTCTAACGAAACGTCAAACATTATGCATAAAAAAATTCACTCAACTTGCACTAGTTTAGACTTATCCATCTATCTATCTATGGCGTTTAATGAGCCATTTAGGTCCATTGCCACAACAACCACTTGCCTCCACTGATCTCTTTCCTTAGCTAGTTCCTTAGCCGTGTCATATTTAAGTAAACATTCCAAATTTAGAAGAAAAAAATTTGTTCTTTTCTATGAAACGGATAAAAATGCATGACTAATTGTTAATAAATCAACAACATTTGTAATGTTTTTTTTTTAAACATGTAAGCTTTATTTAATTTAATGTTGTTATCTCAGTTGAACAAGAACCATGATAACTGATAAGTTATAAGGTACTATATATCTAGTTATTTTCGATTTTACTATGATTCAAATGTTTATATTTATACATAATAATAAACAATAAAAACAAGTAACAACACCAACATATAATATTTAAAATATTATACGATATATTTTAAAGGGTAAGTCTTCTTTTTGTTGGAACATTTTTAAAATCATCAATAACTTTTTCAACATTAATACCACCACTCCATGCCTTGTCTAAAATGGACCTTAGACTGACTACAGAATAATAAATTAATGCTATCAATAGTTTTAAAAATAGTGCCTACACAAATACCAAAAAATCGGTTCGGCAGCAAGTACCGTACAAGCAACTTCTCTTGAGAAGAATTATTCTATTACTGTAAGAGGGAAGAGTTTAATTAATTTATTTACTCACTATCGATAAATATTCATCGACAATTATTAATAATAATAGAATTACAAAAATATTTCAATTGTAATAACGGTCAATTGGAGTCAAAAATTAAAAATAAAAAAAAAAATAACAAAAATAAACATTATTTATAATCATGTACCTATCATAATTCTATCGAATTTAAAGAATTTTTACAAAAAAAAAAATGACGTCATATTGGGCCCGCCATCTTGAATTTTGAAAAACTGAAAAAAAGATTCGAAATCAGCACCCTCGAAAACCCCTTACTACCCTTCGTGACTTGAAATTATATATGAAATTTATATTGCGTGCATAAAAAAGTAAGTTTTTTACAGATAAAAAACAAACCGCTGGACCGATTTTTTCCAGACTCCTTTCAGATCTAAGTCATGACGTGGCGTATTGATTGATATGGTCATTAGAAAATTCTGTCCAGTAGTTATTGAGGAATCGAAAGCCAAAATATGTCTACATACATACGTACATACATACATACATACGTACACACACACACACACACACACACACACACACACACACACACACACACACACACACACACACACACACACACACACAGACATCACTCTAAAAATACTTGTAAACGATTGTCGAGGTCTTGAAACGTAAAGAAAACACAAAATTACCTATTTCGATTTTCAGACCTATTATAATAACTTCTCAAGAGAAGTTAATTATACCAGCAGAGACAGTTGAGTTGAGAGTTACCCACGTACATGGTACATAATATGTATTTTTTTTGCGATAACGATCGTGTATGGATGTTGGGACGTGGTAAGATTTGTATTTCAGAAAATCGCAGTATTTATATATAAAAAACGTATAGAAAATTTATTTTCTTTCACTTACAAAATGAATATTTAACTCGGTCGGACGACGCGTTACGGACACGAAAACAGTAGACTATCTGCGTCTCCGGTAAAGAGGACGGTCAACGATCGTAATCGTTCTGATAAAAGGCTTATCTTATTACCTCCACCAATCGGTACGCAACAATGGACATCATAATACTATAGTATGTTATTACTTATTAGTAAATAAAGATATTTGATTTAAAATTTAATTTGGAACCCATCTGACTTAAAACTCAGCTGACCGGCACCTTTGGAAAAATGCAGGGGCAGACTATAGGCGCCCTAGGCTGCCACCGACATGGGCGTAGGTAAGGGGGGTGTTTGGGTGTTCAAACACCCCCCCGAAATTGAATAAAACAATTTTGAGTTTTTGTGAAATTGTTCAAGAATGTCACTAACTTGCATATTATGTACGCTTATCAACAGTTTAATTCGGAATATTTATCGTGTAAATCCAAATGGGTAAAAGAAAAAGAAGATTGTAGACCATCATCTGCAGCATTTGAAGCATTTTTAAAATGTGATTCTGAATTTTATCCAAGTATAAAAAAACAATTGTTAAATATTATTTCTGCACTTTGCGTATCAACTACTACAACTGCAGAAAGAACTTTTTCAACAATATTAACAATATGACGTTTTAAATGATATTTGAGAAATTTGACAGGAATCGAACGATTAACTGAACTTGCCTTGCTAAGCGTAGTTCATCGTGAAATTATAATTTCCCCAGAAGAAGTAATCGATATTTTTAAACGTCGACCTAGAGTACAATGTTTTATCTTATAATTTTTTAATGTATTATTTTTAAATTTGTAATTTATACGGACAAAACATTGTAATGGTATTCAATCGTAATAAAAAAAAAAAAATTCATATTCAATTTTGATGTTTAATAATAATATTAATATAGATCCACACCAAAACCCCCTCCGAAAATATTTCCTACCTACGCCCATGGCCACCGAAGACACGCCTATGGTTTATTTTTGATTATGAGAGCAACAAAACACACGTACATAATGCCATATTATTGATTTTACTGTGCCAATTCATTTCGACTCAAAGCGAAAATACAGATCTCTTGTTTTTACAATGATGTGTATAATATTTTCTGTCTGATAGAAAACTATGATCAAACCTTTTGTTTGTAATGTCGATAGAAAATTTACACAATATGTCTTATTACTAGTTAGTATTAGTATATGTCCAAAAGTTTCATACAGTGATTTTTTATTTTGGAAATTGAACGTAGATGGTACTTTGAGGTAAATTTATCAATCTTTACATCAATCTTACAAATTTTAATGGCATTTTTTCATAAGAGAAATTAAAAAAAAAAAAAGCTATACTATTCAATAAATAATCGATTGTGATATTGGTGACTTGAGCGATAATATAAACTTTAATAAAACTAGAAGGTTCTAGAGCTTTCTATCGCTCACGCCGTGTTCCCCGGTCGTCTATTTCGGACGCAATAAAATGATGATAATTATATTGACCTCCCATCGTCCGAAAGTAGTCAGTCACTTGACGCTAATCTGTCGTGTGTGTCTCGTTCTGGTGGTCATCGTCCTATCCCGACAACTGTGTTATGTTTTGGTTAGACTTTTATTTGAAAAAAATGTTTTCGAATCGTTTTACTGTTTTGAAATTATATTTTGACTCCTTAACATTAACACCCCTGAAAGCTGAATTATGGAAATCCTTTTTCAAAAGATCTTTACACCATAAATGATACAACTGATCAAATTACACACTCATAGCTTTCGCTGTTCGGGTTCGGCAATTTTTTATATTTCTCCCTTTCAAACTCTTTAAACTCCCTTAGGAGTTAAATTTTCAAAAAGTTGTTAGATTAAAGTATTTCTCAGAATCAGTAAACTACAGAAAAGATTTATCATTTCTTCAAAATATAATAAACCCATTACCATAATTTTGTCCGAGCATCACACAAAATCCCCTAAGGCGAAGCCTGCGCTTTTTTAATTTAAAATATGTTATTTCAGGTGAACATTGTGTACTTTATATACCTAGGTATTATTTATTACATATTTGTAATAGGTATTATTTGTATATACAACTGGCACAGCATGTAGAGGTTAATGGATTCAACTATAGTTCAAAAACTAATAAATAATATCGTGCTAAATCATCCGTTGTTATAAAAATGCATTTTCTCTAACGTTCATTTACATTTGTAATGAAACGTTGATGTGGGTTCTGATAGAAATTAGTATTCAATCACATCTTAAATTAAAATCATTAAAATGATCAGTCTTATATGCATATTATATTCCTTAATATTCATTTGTGAGATAACAAATGTTCATTCACAAGGAACCACAAAAGACAGTAAGTAGTTTTTTTTTTTTTTAATATGGACGAATATTTAAAGACTAACATAACATTGAAATTAGTTGTAATCTATAAAAAAAATTTACTGTTGGTTCAATGCACATAGACGTGCGCAAACGTATGACTCTGGTGCGTTTAAATGAAATCTGACTACCCTTCCACAACGATCATATAATAAAACAATTGTAGACATGTTCTATACTTACGTCGAGAATAACCTTTTTTTTTTGGTGATTTAGACATTAAAACATTTATTTTCATTACGATTCTTCAATAGCGATTTAGAAAAAGATGACTTAAAACTGAATGGATAATTTCGTAAGCATTTATATTCGATACAGATATGAACGAAAAATGCGTTGATTAATTCAAAGTAAAATATAAATCAAAATTATTTATTTGTGACCCGAACACATCTTTAAGTCCATCATTTTCAAATTCAAAAGTGTATATTGCACCAAATAATAAGGAATAAATAATGTAATATCTAAAAACTTAATAATTTATTTTATAGCGAAAAAACTAATAAAACAAAATAAAAATAGTGTAGAATTTTCACTATACTAAAAATAATAAAAGTTGATGTCCTTTTTTTATAAACTTATAACCGTATAATAACAGTACATGGCGCCGGGGAATTTTCCATCTGTATTAAGTGACCCACCTCCTGATTATTTTGAACAGTCTGATTGAATGATAAGTTGATAGTAGAAAAGAATAGATATGTTCTACATACATCGTGGTTTGATGGATAGAAAAAACTGCATTGCATATACGTATGTAATAGTGATCGGTAATTTTATCAGTTCAAAGCACTAATTATAAACTTGTGCCAAAGTAGACGGTGTAATATTAAGAACTACTATGATAGTATATATTAATTTTATGGAAAAAGATTGATACATATATATAGCAATTAACTAGACGTACCCACTGGTAATTTTTCTATTAACACGTATGTGCCCTAAAAAAAACAAAGCCAGGTGGGGTTATAGATTAATCCGCCACACCTTTGCGTAAATAGGCCAATTCGATAATATATTTTCGCAGTTGTTAATTTTTGTAGATTTTGTTCTGATGGTTATGATTATATTAATGTGTATATATTATATTTGCGCAATAATGTATGGTTTTTATGAACTCGTGTCAGATCCACTTTTAGCACCGACATATTTTTTATTTAAACCTGAAAGAAGTAACCAAAATCGACAAAATCCAAATGAAAATTGTATCTTTATATGCATAGTTACAGTTGTATAAACATACGATGTGTACCTACACTAATTTACGAGAATAATAATTTATCACGTAAACACGATGGTAACCGAATATTTTCATATTTGAATTGTTTACAACATGCAATATTTCATGAATAATACAAATTGAATTGTTGACCTAAATTATTGCCCAATCCAATTTTAAATAATTATAAATTACATAAAATAAATACGATATTAGAGAAAACCTTTTTTAGATTCTGAGTGAAGCGAAGGATCATATGGTTTTACAATGATGTTTTTGTTTTTTTTCTGTAAACACTTTTTCGTATAGAAATCCTTGTCCAAAAAATTCGTCCAGCAACTTAAGTATTAATACCATTTTCTTAATACACAATAATTTATGAGTCAACAATATTATATTAAAGCTAAGATATTTTTAAACTAGGTAGTTATTTTCGAATGAACATTTTAAGTAGTCAAAGAACAATTTCTACCATGAAACAAAAACTAAGATTTTTCTATCGCATTTTACATCAATAACTTATTAATTTTATATTTCTAGATAACTTTGCATAATTTCTAATGTATTGATACAGCATAATAGTTATTACATTATTATTATACTCGTAGGTTACTTTGGCAGATTGTCCTGATTATACTCAAAATCTCAAAGCATATATTGATTTGGTTCATAAGACATTACCGAAATTCTCAGTTGGTATTACAATAGCTGCTGCGAGGGCTAAGGAAATGTACAATAATCCGGAAAAACCATGTAAGAATTTACTAAACAATTTTAAAACGGTCAATGTTATTATTCTATTATATCCACAGATTCATAGATCTTTTCTGGTAATATATATGTATATGATGTATTACTGAAATTTGGTATATGAAACAAAACTTATTGTATAAAACATGTTTTATTAAATTTATTTAATCATAATATAATTTTGTTGTAACATTACTAAATTAAATCGTTTATTTAATTTTGTATCTAAATTTAATATTTATACATTAATTTTTTAGGTTTATGAAAAAATCGTAAAAGCCTTTTTATGATTATTTGCTTGTTATATAAGTATTAGGTTCAGATAATGATCTTTATAAAGATCTAGTTTTCTCAAAGTGATTTCAAACTTTTCTGTAAAAGATAATAATACATATCAATGATAATTTATCATACCATATGTCACGGAGAAATAAATTTAAATTACTAATTTAATTTTAACTGGATATTTTATTGATTACACATTATTTGCAAACAATTTTGAATCATCATTATTGATAAAAGACATTACTTTTTTGCTGCAGTTTACCATCAGATACTAAAAATCTGGATATTAAATGATTATTATGACTTTTTCTCAACTATTGAATAAAATTAAAATTTTGAAATTTGTGATCTGAAAATAAGAAAATGATCAATATGTTTTTATTATAGTTTGACCATATGATTCATACAAAAATAAATGAAACAAAGTTATTCCAAGTTTGATCTATGTCGTAGGGAAAATAAGGCGATTCTTTTATAAGTCTACACTCAATTTTTGTTTTTTGTTTTTTTTTTTTTTTTTATTATTTAATTTATATTTCAAGGTTAATTTTTTGATTAATTTTTTTTATTTTTTCCAATACTTTTATTCATTACAATACATTATTGGTATAATCCACACTGTATCAAATAAATATTCGTTTTATTACGAATGCCGGTAAATCCTAGGTTTTACCGACTTCTCTCTGATATCGGTAATACCTAGGATAAACAAAATAGTGTGTTCGAACTCCGAATGATTTTTGTAGTAATTAATTTATTAAAATAGGGACATAATTACCCAGTTATAATGCAAGTGACTGTAGTTAAACGAATACTGCTCGTAAAATTATTTCCAATATGCCTGGATGTCAATTTACTAAATAAATCTATAAAACCAGATCTATATCATAAAATGAAAACACAATTGTAAGCAAGATAAATTGTGCGCACAACGCAGTGTATTAGGTATGAAAAACTTTAATCATATACTTATGCTGATTGATGATTGATTGTATAAATATATACACAGTCAAGGTCTAATGGATTTAATATTCATGTTCATGATTAATATTTTAGTCAAGAAATAAATTCCCTTGGTCGATCGTGCTAAAATATAATAATTTCACTAGAAACCAGTTCATTATACGCGAAGAAAAATTTTCTTAATATTATGTAACAATAATAATATGAATTTGTACTAAAATAATAAAACAACAAAACTTCACGCAATTGGTAAAAAAAAAAAAAAAAAATAATAAGTAATATAATTTCGGTATTTTACTAACACTGATTTTTTATCCTAAGATTTACCAAATCTCGTCTGTATAAGTCCGACGTATAAAAATCATTCGGGCTTTGACCACATTATTTTGTTTGTCTTAGGTTTTACTGATATCAATCGGTGAACGTCCGAAATTCGGACATTAACCGAAAGCAGTCGGTAAAACATATAGGATTTACAAGTCAATCCTAGGATTCACCGTTATTTGTACTTTTACCGTAACAAGCGACACGCTCTAATATTAAAATGAAAAGAGAAATTCATAAGTTTAGACCATAATTAAGTACAGATTTAATAGGCAGCATAGCAACATATAATTTTAATTGTCTTTACTATTCCACAATGACAAAATATATTAATAGATGAATACTTTATGAAGCTAAACTTTAAAAACATAAAAAAAAATGTTCATATTTATCTTATACAACTGGGGATTATATTAAAAGTTTATGAAAACCACGGTGTTTGTTTAAGTCTCAAAATACGAATTTAGACCAAATATGTAGAGAAAAAAGTCTTAAATAACATCATATTGAGTTCTCGAAATAAATTCTGATTTCCTTTAAATCTTGATATATTCTTTAAATTTATAAATAATATATTGTGTGTACTGTATAGTAAATAATTTTTTATATGATTCTTACATAAAAACCGATTTTATTCATGGAAAAACCCCATATGCTTGAATCACGTGATTTAAATTGATTGTGATCATTTCATCAATATTAAAAAAATGTGCCGAAACTTTTCAAAAAAATTAAATTACATTTATCTATTAGGGATGGATTTCAAATGTTTAGACCCTTCAGTTGACTTTTACGTGGCCACCCTAATGGATTTGAATATATGCACGGACGATTTTGCAAAAACTGGTGCTTATCCAATATCTGGAAATAGTAATAATACTGTGGTAAAAGAAAGTTTTTTTGAAAACCATAAAATAAAAAAAAGGAACATTATTTATATTTTTTGTTTCTTTTGAGGATGCGATTAAAACTTTCTTAGATGAAGCGGGTGTCCCTTCATCCAAGCTCCATTATGAATTTTATAGTTATGGTGATCCAAAAGGTTCATATCCCCGTTGTAATGTACATCCAAATAGCGTAAGTAGAAAAAGTCATTCGTCTTTCATGTAGTTGGTCCTGGGTAAAGATGTTGATGCTTAGTGTATAAAATATTTTTTTTAAAAAGATAAATGATTTCATTATTTAAACAGTTTAAAGAACAGTTTAAAAAAAACCTAAATCGGGAACAAATATTATTGCACAAAAAGTTTCGATAGATATTTTCTATGTTCCAAATTTCCAAGTACTAGACCCACCAATTGTTTTTTCTACTTATTTAATGATTTAAAGTAAGAAATCAAATATTTGATTGATCTTAACTTCCACTGATGTAATATTGATAAATTTGTCGACTGCTTCAAGTCCAAAAAATAATATATTGTAGAAAAATAATAATAATTAAGCAAATTAAATCACTTGAATGAACAGCTCTATTACGGCTTAAAAATGTATGAATAACGTAACATAACTTTTTTAATTTTATTTATAGTACTGTAAAGACGTGGAATTCGGAAAAAGCTCCATGTGTGCAGATACTCTTCAGACATTATTTGAAAAAGTAAGACAGTGTGCATGATTTAGAAATGTTTAATGTTTTATACGTATATTGTCTTCTGACTTTTCTAGGGAGCATTTGCAAAAAAACATGGAGCTGGATTTGTCGTGAATACTATTGATTTAGATGACTACGATTGTACCTGTAAATGCGGCCAGCCTTTTCCAGTATTTAAAGCACTTTTAAGTGGTTACAACGGTGGACCTCCGCCTCCACCGTGTGCTTTATTTGATAGAACCTAAACTTTAGCGTACGGACGTAAATGTTCGAAACTCATTGAAATTTAATTTATTATATTCAATTTATTGTATTCAATTTATTTTAAAATAAATCGATCTGATTTTAAACTAATTTCACTTGTTCTCATTACGAAATTATTACATTGATTGGTTTACAAAATGGCTATTTTGGAATTTTTTTTAAACTTAAAATTTCCTCAATAAAGAAATAAGTAAACATTCCCGACTAATAAGAAAAAAAAAGTATTAATTTCTGTACAGTGGATGATAAAATTAATCACTAATTGTTAATAAATCAACAACACCCTTTAACAGCTGAATATAAATCATGAAGGGTAATTAGGATATATTTAACATTTACAATTTAGTAAAGTGCATCAATTTTAATATCTCGGAACCATAGTTACAGATAATAATAATGTAGCGAAATAAGTTTTATAAATTTTTAATAATGGAAAGAAAGATATTGAGGAAAATCTATGGACCAGTTAAGGATAACAACAGCGCTGAATGGAGTAGGAAAAAAAACATAGAGCTAGAAATATTATTCCAAAACACAACCATAACGAAAGTGATAAAAAATCGAAGACTCCAATGGGTAGGCCACGCTTGGAGGAGCCAAAATGAGCTAATAAGAGCAGTATGAGAGCAAAACCCGTGAGGTAAAAGACCGCTGGAAAGACCCAAAACAAGATGGGAAGATTTAGTTAAAAAGGATGTTCAATCGCTGGGAGGGGGAACGAATTGGAAAGAAAGAGCAATGGATAGAGAAGGATGGAGGAACGGGTGTGAGATAGGATGGTCTTGAAAGGGTTTTAACCAGAAAAAGAAGAAGATTTACAATTCAACTTTGATTCAAATATTTTTTTTAGATTATAAGTGCAACAAAGCATCCGTACCATAGTGCCATATTATTGATTTTACCGTGACAATTGTTTTGATTCAAAACAAAAACAAATATCTCTTGTATTTAAAATTATGTGAATTATTATTTTTGTCTCATAGAAAACTACGTTCAAAGAAAACCACCTTTTATTTATAAAAAAGCTCATAGAAAATTACTTTTGATTTATAATGTTAATTGAAACTTTCTGTGATATATCTTTACTAGTTTGGACTAACAAATAGTACTTATTAAAAGGACTTATTTCAGATTCTCAGAAAAGCTAAATATAAATGTAGTTTACAATGATGTTTTTGTCTCATATATTTCTATTGACATATTTTGGTGCATTTATCTATATCCTAAAGTTCCGCAAAGCAATTCAATATTTTAGAGATTGGATGTAGATGGTACTATGAGTGAAATTTATTTATTTCATTCCTCTATACATTTTCCAAGTACAAAGAAAAACTGAGTGTAATTAGTAGTTTTAAACATTATATCATTCTGAGGATTAAATATTGGGTGAAGATGGTATTTTGAGTTAGGTTTATTTTTTATCAGTACCCGATACTATTACCAAACGTGAAAAAAACGATCATTAAATCGAGTAAAAACTGTAAAATTTACAACAAAATGTGGCTCTCAATAAATTGCTTTTAGTAATTTAGTGTTTTCTCTAAATGGCATGATACATGACAAATGAAATTTTCACTATACATCATAAACCTATTATTGTATACATGACAAAAGTTTCAAAAAAAATTGCTAAATTCCGAATAAAAAAATAAACGATAAAAATACATAAGCTTTTCAACGTTTTTTCCAGGGAACCTTTTTGATTTATTGTATTAAGACTTGAAAATGTAATACTATGACCTTGACATAACTGTATATGTGGTGAAACCGAAAATATTTTTAAATCGTTACATATGCATATTAATTTTCATAAGCGTTTAACGAAATTCTGATACCATTTTTACTGAATTGATTGTTTTTACAGAAATTGAGAATTCGGAATGAAATTAAAATATTTTTAGTTCATACAAAATTTGGAACCCTAGATAGATCCATTATTTTAAAATGTTTTGGTAAAAATAATTTCACCATTTTTCAAACAAAGTTATATTAATATCGACATACAGACCTATAACACTAAAAAACAGTTAAAGGAAATTAATATTTACACGGTATTGTTACACTGAAGCATTGCTCAAAATCATTGAACTATAGAAAAGAATTGTCATTTCTTTAAAATATATTTCACCCACCATCATGATCTTGTCTGAGGATGGCAATAAACCCTCGGGGTTTGGCGAAGTCTGTGATTTTTTAATGTATAATGTATCATTATAGTGTGAACATTGTGTACATAATATTTGATTTGTGTATAAAACTGGCACATCAAGTAGAGGTTATAGTATTCAACTGAAATTCAAATACTATTAAATAATATCGTGCAAATTCAGCCATGGTTATAAAAATGTGTTTTATTTAATTCTCATTTGCATATGTAAAAAAAAATTGATTTCGGTTAGTGTATTGATCACAATATAATATTCAACCTCATTAAAATTATTGTTATCATCACAGTTTAATATAAATCATGATGGGTAATTAAGATTTATTTAATATTTACAATTTAACTTTGGTTCAAATATTTATTTTAGATTATGAGTGCAACAAAGCATCCGTACCATAATGCCATATTATTGATTTTACCATGACAATTTTTTCGATTCAAAACAAAAAGAAATATCTCTTGGATTTAAAATTATATGAATAATTATTTTTGCCTGATTGAAAACTATGTTAAAACCTTTTATTTGTAATGTTAATTGAAACTTTCTATGATACATTTTTACTAGCTTGGACTAACGAATACTACTTTGAAAGTACTTATTTCAGATTCTCAGAAAAGTACTATATCAATTTAGTTTACAATGATATTTATGTCTCATATATTTCTATTGACATATTTTGGTACATTTAACTATGTCCTTAAGTTCCGCAATGCAATTTAATATTTTAGTGGTTGGATTTAGATGGTATTTTGAGATAAATTTATTTATTTCATTCCTCTATACATTTTCCTAGTATGAGGAAAAACTGAGTAAAATGAGCGGTTTTAATAATATAATTCGATGGATTGAATATTGGATGAAGATGATATTTTCAGTAAGGTTTATTTTTTCAGGACCCGATACTATTTACAAACGTGAAAAAAAACGATCAAAAACCGAGTAAAAACTGTAAAATTTTACAACAAATGTGGCTCTCATTTTCTCTAAATATTATGATGCAAGACAAATTAAATTTTCACTATACACCATAAAATTATTATCGTATACGTGACAAGAGTTTTAAAAAAAAATTACTTATTTTCGGAAAAAACATAAACAATAAAAATACATAGGCTTTTCAACGTTTTTTTCCAAGTGACCTGTTTGATTCTTTGTATTAAGACATGAAAATGTATGACCTTAACATAATGGTATGTATGTGGCGAAACCGAAAATATTTTGAAATCGTTACGTATGCATATTATTTTTCACAGGCGTTTAACGAAATTGTGATACCATTTTTACTGAATTGACTGATTTTACAGAAATTGTGAATTCGGAATATTAATTATAAAATTAATATTAAAATATTTTTAGTTCATCATCCGTAGAACCCTAGATAGATCGATTATATTAAAATATTTTGGTAAAATAATTTCACTATTTTTCATACAAAGTTATTTTATCGATTTTGATATCAATATCAACCTACAGATCCATTAGACTAAAAAACGGTTAAAGGAAATTAATATTTGCACGGTATTGTTACACTGAAGCATTGCTCAAAATCATTGATATACAGAAAATAATTGTCATTTCATTAAAATATGTTTCACCCTTCATCATGGTCTTGTCAGAGGATGGCACTAAACCCTCGGGATTTGGCGAAATCTGTGCTTTTTTAATATATAATGTATCATTATAGTGTGAACATTGTGTACATAATATTTGATTTGTGTATACAACTGGCTCATCAAGTAGAGGTTATAGTATTCAACTGAAATTCAAATACTAATAAATAATATCGTGCAAATTCAGACATGGTTATACAAATGTGTATTATTTAATGTTCATTTGCATTTGTAATGAAACATTGATTTCGGTTCAGTAACTATATAATATTCAATCTCATCTCAAATAAAAATCATTAAAATGATCAGTCTTATTTACATATGTTCATTAATATGTATTAATTATATAACTTATGTTCATTCACAAGGATCACCAGACGAAGATTAAAAATACAGACATAATTTTGGAATTAGTTGTAAACTATTATTCTACTATTTTTTTCAATTTTTTTACCTAGATATTTACTTATTTATGCAAATAAGAGAATTGATAATGTTTATGACTCCATGTTTTAATTTATACCATTGGAAACCAACGTTTATCCAGCGTGACGGTAGTGGCACGCAGCTAATTAAAAAAAAAAGCGTAGTAACCACGAACATATTATAACAAGAGCCAGAGTTTTACCATTGAAAAACCGCCTTAATTTATTTTTATCCTTTGTCAATCCCTACTGGGCAAACGGCTGAACATATAATGTCGTATGAGGTGTCAATCGATCAGAAATATTGTGCATATGGGAACAGGGAAACTCACAAACAGATTGGTTAAACGATTTACAAGGTTTTAGAAAAGATTTGAGTTTGTTTATCTACATTTTTCGAACTAAACAAAACTGTTGTCAAATTCACATTTAAATAAAACTCACATTTATCCATGAGAATGATCGTCAGTTGAATGAATATTCAATACATCACTTGTGGTCATGTCATTAAGGATTTTCTAATTATATTTGCTTCTTTAGAGAATATTCTTGGACTATAATTGTTATATAATTGTTATGAATTGTTATACTATATTTTTTTTTGTTTTAGAAAAAAATCTAGTTGGTTTTTTTATATTTTTATTTACATTTACTAAATTTTCGGAAGTTTCTGATTTTTTTTCTTTTGAAAGTATAAATATTATTTCGTCACATATCTAGACGAGTTAAAATAGAAATATATATATATATATTTTTTTTTTAATTTAAAATCCCAAATTATCTTAATGGTTTTTTTTTATCTTGTTGGATTGATTAAAAACACATTTTCTATATATGTCTCAAGTTTCATAAAGATTGGATTGATCAATTGTTATCTGTGTGTTACCTACACACACATTTAATATAAAATAGGAATTTTATGTAAAAACAGTCCATGATGTCTCAAATTTCAAAATCTGGTAACCTCAAACCTGTATAATATAGAATTCAAATTATAGGTGGGTAAAATTTTTATTATTATCAATCATCAGTATTCAACGTGATAACAGATTTAGCATAATAAGTGATATCAGGTTATGGATCAAAAAAATGTTTTCCTGCGAAAATCCACTCGTCCCGATCCGCCGCTTATCAATCCCCAATACTCTGATCGCAACGGTGCGGCGGCGGCGACGACGGTGCGGTTCCTCGGATGCCAATAAATATTCAACTACGACGCACGGACGATTACGACGGCGCGGTCTCGCGGAGGCGGATGCGGAGACAACACTGACATTAAAAATAATAATAAATGGGTTAGATGCAACGATATGTCTACAAGTATTGAACGCTGGCCTCGAGGTTGTAAAGATGTCTACATTATCGTTTTGGAAAAAAAATTAGTGAGGAGGTGCCAGGGATGCCTGCAGATTATTAACACAAAAACATTAAAAAATATATAAAAAAAACAATAAAAAATAAATAAATAAAAGTTGATATCCCGGCAAAAACACTTCGTTATAGCTCCGTGTAAAAAAAAAGCTAAGATAAAAATAAATAAATTTAGTAATGATTAAATCTTTAAAAGACGTGATATAATATGGAAACTTAGTAAAATGCCATTTTATAATATTACAAATACCTAAGATCAATATTTTAATGTAAAATACTTAGTCAACATATTGTTTATACATTATTAATTATGAAAAATACTATAGTGGTTAATTATTTGTATTTATTTAAGTATACTTATACGTCTGCAAATAGTTTAACAATATGTTGACTAAGTATTTAACATTCCAATATTGATCTTAGGTATTTGTAATATTATAAAATGGCTTTTCACGAGTACTAATTTTCCATATTATTCCACGTATTTTTTTTACTTTTATTTTTTTATTATTTAAAATAATATATACAATCTGTATTAATAATAATAATAATAATAATATATTTAGCAAATAATTTCAAGTTTACAATTATAATTATAAATAGTATAAATAATACATGTTTGCAACTCCCCTTTAAGCATAAGCTTGTTTTGGGGGGTATATAAGTTTGAGTTCAATACAATCAATAAAAAATAATAAATAAAATATAATTATAACAATAATAAATCAATTTGTAAATTTGAACATAGTATATAATAATAGGTATCTTTAATATCTTTAACGTTGTTATAGTAAATCAATAATCGTGAAATCTATAGACTTAAGAAATGATTTAAATATACAGACATTCTTAAAGTTATAAATATTAATAGAAAGCTGTCTACATATTTGAGTAGCTGCGGATATAGATCTTTTTAGACCGATTTGTTTTCTAAAAGTATTATATAAGTGATTCACCTTGGCTAGATTGTGCTTAAACTTATAAAAACTTAATAATGTATGTCTACAATATAATTGATGAATACATGGAACGTTAAGCTCTAAGTAAGCACTGTTATTGCAATAATACGTAGGTTTTAATAATAAAAATTTTATTAATCTATTAAGTGTGATTTTTAAACGATAAGAATGCGAGTCGTATGCTTGACCCCAGAAACAAATGCCATAACAAATGCACTTCTCTGTCAGGTTTGTTGATTCGTGCAGGTTCATGGCGTCGAGTTTGGACGACTTAGCCGAAAATCTTGTCACCGACGATTTTGCAAAGTTTGGAGAGCTCGCGAAAATATTCTCCCCCCTCGAAATGTCACTGTCGCGCGGAAAGGTGTATATCCGTACGAGTACACCGACGGCTGGGAGCGTTTGGAAGAGACGACTCTGCCCCCCCCTCCGATTTTTACAGCTTGCTAAAGGAATCGCACGTCGATCCCGAAGACTACGAGCACGCCCGACTTTGGCTGCCGTACTCTGGGCGAGTACAGTGATTTATATCTGAAGATCGACGTGCTGTTGCTGGCCGACGTGTTTGAAAATTTTAGACGTCTGTGTATTTCAACGTGCAATCTGGACCCCGCGTACTATTACACGGCGCCCGGATTCACGTTCGACTGTATGTTGAAATACACGCGGATAGAATTAGAGTTGGTCAGCGATTACGATCAGCTGTTGATGCTCGAGGCGGGCGTTTGCGGCGGTCTGGTGCAAGCGTGCAAGTGGTACGTGCGCGCGAACAACGTCAAAACACCTGGATTCGACGACGATCTCGCCAAAACGTGGCTCGTCTATCAAGACTGTAATTATTCATAATATATATATCGGATCTATGATTGTGTTTTTATATTTTTTTTAGGCAATAATCTGTACGGCTGGGCCATGAGCCTTTACATACCGTGCGGTGGATTCTCGTGGTACGAGGAAAATCCGAAAGTCGCGCTCGCTTAACTAGAATGGATGCGTGATATGGACGACGTCGGCCGTGTGTACGAAGTCGACGTGTCGTATCCGCGAGGGTTGCACGACGAGCACAACAACTTGTCGTTTTTACCGCACGCCAGCGTGCCACGCGGATCCACCGTGAAAAAAACTTATAACTACGTTTGAGACGAAATACAAGTACGTCGTGCACTATGTAAACCTCAAACAGGCCATCGCTCACGGACTGATAAGTCTTTAATAGGTTTCGCGTTGTAATCGAACATTTCCTTATATGTCTCAGCATATCCACGGGCACGTTCACGTAACGTGAGGCGGTCACTATACGAGCTGTGACTTGAAACATATTCGCAACGTCGAGTCCGATCATTATGTATTTACGTTCGGCGAAATCTATCGTGAACGTAGTGCCGTCTATGAGCACACAAGGCATGGCGTGAGCGTTACAGCGGTTCATCAGTAGTTGTTGTTGTTGTTTGTAAACGACGGCGTTGTCTTCGATAGAACTGGCCATGTTAAAAAATGGGACAAAAATCGCTCGAAGACGGAAAACTAAAGCGCAAGACCGATCAACTGTGTGCATAAACAACGACTGTGTGCAGTGTGCGTTGTCTATTGATTATTGCGAACGATGCCAACACATATCCGCGGTTATAAGAGTGGAGGGGGTTATATGTGAATAATACGCGTGTTAATATAATATGTATTTTGTTAATATAATATATATTATGTTAATATATTATGTATAGAGTCGAAAACAGACAGATCAAAAAATTCCAAGACCTAATAGAGATCAAAGGCTAATCGGTTTGTTTACGCTGACCGTCCGGTATTCGAGGGGTGATATCAATGACATCAACAACAACGGTTATTATGTAACATGATTATATAACAGTCTAACATAAATATATATAACTGTATAAGACACATATTTAACCGACGATGAGCGGTGGCCGGGGGAGCGGAGACGGTTCGGGACGGTCGGGGACACTCCGAGACGGGCTCGGGGAAGCGCCGCCTTCGATCCGCGGCGGCGAGGATCAAAAGCGGCGAAGATCAGACGCGGCGGCTTAGATCATAGGCGCGCGCGGACCAATTAGCACTGACCTATAACACGGTCAATCGATCAATTAGCACTGTTTATCGACACGTTACACGATCAATTGGATAATCAGCACATTTAATTGACCAATTAGCAAACTTAAGTGGCCAATTAGACACTTAGGGCAGCTCGGGTAAGGTTTTACGGGCAATTAGTGCATTAAATAGATCAATTAACGCATTTAATTGACCAATTGACCAATTTGCAGTGCTTATGGCCAATGAGCCATTTAGGCCCATTGCCACAACAACCACTTGCCTCCACTGATCTCTTTCCTTAGCTAGTTCCTTAGCCGTGTCATATTTAAGTAAACATTCCAAATTTAGAAGAAAAAAATTTGTTCTTTTCTATGAAACGGATAAAAATGCATGACTAATTGTTAATAAATCAACAACATTTGTAATGTTTTTTTTTTAAACATGTAAGCTTTATTTAATTTAATGTTGTTATCTCAGCTGAACAAGAACAATGATAACTGATAAGTTATTAGGTACTAT
Source organism: Therioaphis trifolii (assembly GCA_027580255.1). Lineage (NCBI taxonomy): Eukaryota > Metazoa > Arthropoda > Insecta > Hemiptera > Aphididae > Therioaphis > Therioaphis trifolii. The sequence continues at coordinate 103,846 of JALBXZ010000060.1, forward strand.
ATATCTAGTTATTTTCAATTTTACTATGATTCAATTGTTTATATTTATAAATAATAATAAACAATAAAAACAAGTAACAACACCAACTTATAATATTTAAAATATTATACGATATATTTTAAAGGGTAAGTCTTCTTTTTGTTGGAACATTTTTAAAATCATCATTAAATTCAACATTAATACCACCACTCCATGCCTTGTCTAAAATGGACCTTATAGTGACTACAGAATAATAAATTAATGCTATCAATAGTTTTAAAAATAGTGCCTACACAAATAACAAATTATACCAGCAGAGACAGTTGAGTTGAGAGTTACCCACGTACATGGTACATAATATGTATTTCTTATAAAAAAGTAAGTTTTTTACAGATAAAAAACAAACCGCTGGACCGATTTTTTCCAGACTCCTTTCAGATCTAAGTCATGACGTGGCGTATTGATTGATATGGTCATTAGAAAATTCTGTCCAGTAGTTATTGAGGAATCGAAAGCCAAAATATGTCTACATACATACGTACATACATACATACATACGTACACACACACACACACACACACACACACACACACACACACACACACACACACAGACATCACTCTAAAAATACTTGTAAACGATTGTCGAGGTCTTGAAACGTAAAGAAAACACAAAATTACCTATTTCGATTTTCAGACCTATTATAATAACTTCTCAAGAGAAGTTAATTATACCAGCAGAGACAGTTGAGTTGAGAGTTACCCACGTACATGGTACATAATATGTATTTTTTTTGCGATAACGATCGTGTATGGATGTTGGGACGTGGTAAGATTTGTATTTAAGAAAATCGCAGTATTTATATATAAAAAACGTATAGAAAATTTATTTTCTTTCACTTACAAAATGAATATTTAACTCGGTCGGACGACGCGTTACGGACACGAAAACAGTAGACTATCTGCGTCTCCGGTAAAGAGGACGGTCAACGATCGTAATCGTTCTGATAAAAGGCTTATCTTATTACCTCCACCAATCGGTACGCAACAATGGACATCATAATACTATAGTATGTTATTACTTATTAGTAAATAAAGATATTTGATTTAAAATTTAATTTGGAACCCATCTGACTTAAAACTCAGCTGACCGGCACCTTTGGAAAAATGCAGGGGCAGACTATAGGCGCCCTAGGCTGCCACCGACATGGGCGTAGGTAAGGGGGGTGTTTGGGTGTTCAAACACCCCCCCGAAATTGAATAAAACAATTTTGAGTTTTTGTGAAATTGTTCAAGAATGTCACTAACTTGCATATTATGTACGCTTATCAACAGTTTAATTCGGAATATTTATCGTGTAAATCCAAATGGGTAAAAGAAAAAGCAGATTGTAGACCATCATCTGCAGCATTTGAAGCATTTTTAAAATGTGATTCTGAATTTTATCCAAGTATAAAAAAACAATTGTTAAATATTATTTCTGCACTTTGCGTATCAACTACTACAACTGCAGAAAGAACTTTTTCAACAATATTAACAATATGACGTATTAAATGATATTTGAGATATTTGACAGGAAACGAACGATTAACTGAACTTTCCTTGCTAAACGTAGTTCACCGTGAAATTAGAATTGACCCGGAAGAAGTAATCGATATTTTTAAACTTCGACCTAGAATACAATGTTTTGTCTTATAATTTTTTTATATCATATATTATTTTTAAATTTGTAATTTATACCGACAAAACATTGTAATGGTATTAAATCGTGATAAAAAAAAAAAAAATCATATTCAATTTTGATGTTTAATAATAATATTAATATAGATCCACACCAAAACCCCCTCCGAAAATAGTTCCTACCTACGCCCATGGCCACCGAAGACACGCCTATGGTTTATTTTTGATTATGAGAGCAACAAAACACACGTACATAATGCCATATTATTGATTTTACTGTGCCAATTCATTTCGACTCAAAGCGAAAATACAGATCTCTTGTTTTTACAATGATGTGTATAATATTTTCTGTCTGATAGAAAACTATGATCAAACCTTTTGTTTGTAATGTCGATAGAAAATTTACACAATATGTCTTATTACTAGTTAGTATTAGTATATGTCCAAAAGTTTCATACAGTGATTTTTTATTTTGGAAATTGAACGTAGATGGTACTTTGAGGTAAATTTATCAATCTTTACATCAATCTTACAAATTTTAATGGCAAATTTTCATAAGAGAAATTTAAAAAAAAAAAAGCCGGTAAGACAATGGTGGTGGAAGTTCGTCCATCGTCGCTCCGCTCCTCGGACAAGATTATGGTGATGAGTAGAGATACAGGAGTGGGTGGGATACACGAGATGTATTGATAGATTAGGCATTATAGGATAGATTAGGACATTATTTTATATTATAAAAAAAAAACGATTCTGAACGAAGATGAATTGTCAGTGAATAATATGTTTATAGTAAATCGCTTGAATTTTTGTAAAAATTACAGTTTCAGACGCCCGTTAAAATTTTTTCATTGAACCGATCGTGAGATTTTTTATACTTTTTGCAAGCAAAACTTATGAACAACCTTGTAATACATTTTCATTTCTTAACTTTGAGTAGAACATTTTTTATACATTTTCAACTACGACATAATTTGTGATTTCGACAAATTTTGTCGATTTTTGAACTTCAACTGCTTATAAAAAAAAATTGTGCCTATGTATTTTTATAATTTTTGAATGGGAGTTAGAACAACTTATGTGGACCCTTCTATTAAATTTTCAAGTATTTCGTCCCAGCTACATTTTTTTTATCAACATTTATAAAAAAAAAAATTAAAAAAATCGAATATTTCAAATGCCTATAAATTGATTAAAAATGAGTGAAATCTTTTGAAAATAAAATTATATAAAGAAAATGCCAATATAAACAACTGATAAAATTTTCAAGTTTCTACAACTTATACTTTTTGAAAAAAAAACAAATAGCAAAAATCATTTGAGGCTAAACCGTTGTTTAACGTGTTTTTGTAAAAATTTAAATTTCAAACACTCATAAAATTTTTTTGTCTGAATCCGGTAGAGTTTTTTTTGCAGATAATTGAAGAAAAACTAATGAAAAACCTTGTACCAAATTTTCAAAACTTAGTTATAAAAGAAAAAAATTTTACGATTTTTCAACAACAAAATTATTTGCAAATTTTCGCAATTTTTACATATTTCGTATAAATTGGAACTTTGAGCACTTATAAAAAAAAATTGTGACTTACGATTTTGGATTTTTTTTTATCAGTTATGGAACAACTTATAAGAAACCTTGTATTAAATTTTCAAGATTTTCTGGCAAAAAAAAAAAATTTTATCGTTATTTTAAAAAAAAATACTTAAAAAAATTGAAAATTTCAATTGTCTATAATTAGCTCAATAATAGTCAAAATACTTTGAAAATTTAACGGTGTATAGAGAACGCTAATCTAAACATTTGGTGAAAATTTCAAGTATTTACATCGATTAGTTTTTGAGTTATAGCAAAATAAAAAATTTGATTTTGTCGAAAACTGGTTTTGCGTAAAATATACCGTTTTTCCCTCATTTTTTAAGGGTTTTTCCCGGCGCGTTAAAAAAATATTGAAAATTTTTAACTTTTGACCCCCTAAAGTACCAACTAGATTCACTTTCCTTTCAGAAAAGTTGCTATATAAGGCAATCGAAGTATTTTTACTGCCCCAAATCGTGTCGACAGACACAAAAATAAATAAAAAAAAAAAAAAAAAAAAAAAAAAACACACATCATTGTAAAATCAATACATTCTTCACTCCGTTCAGAATCTAAAAGTATGCATTTGATATTGGATAAAACGTTCAAGTTTCTAGCTTTAATACTTCTAAACAATATTTAAATAATAATATATTATATTACACTGAAACTTTGCTCAGAATTGTTTTATACTAAAGAAATGAGTCATCATTTCTTTAAAACTTAATGAATTCATCACCAATATCTTGTTCGAGGACCGAAGGGACGAAGGACGAACTTGTACCACCATCATCTCACCAGCTTTTTATAATTAAAAAACATTGCATACACATTGATTTTTTTTTTAACAACAACACTGAAGACAGTATGACGTTTAAATATTTCGGTTTCAGTTCTTGGCCCATCAGCATGCGAGTTTTATGTTATGAATAATGCTGATTGTGGAACCCTGGATTTGCCGGTTGGAATCTTACCAAAGGAATGCTCATCATATTTATACATGTACCTTAAAGCAGAAAATGGCACCGTTATTGACATGGGAGAGAAATACAGTACTGTAAAAGGTAATATAGTATGAGTGCTTTACTAAAATAATCACAATGTATATGAAACAAAAAATGGAAGTATTCATAAAACGTTTCAATTATTTACCATTGAACACAATTACAAATCACGTATTGAATTCCACAGGATATCTAGACCAACTTATAAAAACTAATATAACTGTGTTAGTTTACTTGTTTCGCGAAGGCCAGAAAGAATGGTGTGAGGCTGTAAAAAATGTTGCTGCCGGACAAACTACCGAAATCGATCAATTAAAATCACTTTTAGATAAACATCCGGGGGTCAAAGGTATAATTCTTGGTAAACTTTTGGATCCAGAGGTAAGTATTAATACAATTTTTTAATACACAATAATCTATGAGTCAATAATATTATATTCCAACTAAGATATTTTTAAACTAGTTATTTTCGAAGAAACATTTTAAGTAGTCAAAGAACAATTTCTACCATGAAACAAAAACTAAGATTTTATTATCAAATTTTATATCAATCACTTATTAAATTCATATTTCTAGATAACTTTGCATAATTTCTAATGTATAGATACAGCATAATAATAATTACATTATTATTATATTCGTAGCTTACTTTGGCAGATTGTCCTGATTATACTCAAAATTTCAAAGCATATATTGATTTGGTTCATAAGATATTCCCAGAATTCTCAGTTGGTATGACAATAACTACTCCGAAGGCAAAAGAAATGTACAATAATCCGGAAAAACCATGTAAGAATTTTCTAAACAATTTTAAAACGGTCAATGTTATTATTCTATTATATTCACAGATTCATAGATCCTTTCTGTTAATTTATATATATATATATATATATATATATATATATATATATATATATATATATATATATATATATATATGATGTATCACTGACATTTGGTATATGAAACAAAATTTATTGTAAATAACACGTTTTTTTAAATTTATTTAATCATAATATAATTTTGTTGTAACATTACTAAATTAAATCGTTTATTTAATTTTGTATCAAAATTTAATATTTATACTTGAATTTTTTAGGTTTATGAAAAAATCGTAAAAGTCTTTTTATGATTATTTGCTTGTTATATAAGTATTAGGTTGTTACGTGATACCCAATGAAAACAGGTACCTATCGTACTCTTGAGGATGTTATGAGTTAGAATAATACGGTAGACAATTGAATAAGTTTAAAAACATTTTAATTTAGTCGCGAATAACAATATCAAGATAGAACTCCGAAAGACTTTGTAATAATTAAAAATTTACCTGAATGTTGAGAAGTAGAATGTTGCGACACCAAGGATGTGGGTATCGTGTAGAGAAGGCGAAAAGAAATAAATATAATTTTAAATATAAGTTAATTTAGATTTATCACGACACGACGACTAAATATGAAAACGTCTTCCTCTTCTTGTTCGCTACTTGCTGTGGAGACTGGAGTAGTTTTATTATTAGATGTAGTATTTATAGTATCTTGTCGTGATAATATCAATCTGTTTATTGCGGTAATTGTATAATGATAAATATAGTGTAATTATTGATATGGTTTTATGATACATAATGACGGTTTGATTATAATTATTTTTCTGAATAATGCGGAGTATTATTATAAAATGTCAAAGATGTGATGATAGTCCATAATTATATTTAAAATTTCATAATTAATAATAATAATAATCTAATTAAATAAACTAATATAAATATAAGATAATGGATAATAATAATTTATAATTTAATAATTAATAATAATAATAATCTGAATAATGATAATTTATAATTTATCTAGTGGTTATTACATGATTATGCATATCATTACATTCACCGTAGTCTTTTTTTTTCATGTCCTCATAACATATATATTATATATATATATTTTTTTTTTACAATAAAAATGATATTCTTGTTTATATTAACATAATGATGATACTTAATAATTATAATGATGATATATATCTTAATTTAAAAGATACATTTATTAAAAAGAGAAAAAATAATAATAATAATTTAAAAGATTATAGCAAAGTCGGTAATCATATACATGTGATGTGGTGGATATTAATTTATTTGATGATAATTATTATTATTATTATTATTATTATTATTATTTTATTTTTTTTTTTTATTCTGATAGTCTTCGTATATTGGGGTATTTCTGTGTATACTCAGCTTTATTGTTGGTATGTGGATTTTTTTTTATTTCTTTGTCGTTTGTAGATGCTTGAGTGTATTTTCTTTTATGTATATTGTGCATTATATGATGTGTCAAATTGGAGAATATGCCTGCTATTAATTTGAGGCTCCATCCAAACGTGTTGTATAGTGTGGTGATATTGATTATAGTATTGATGGTAAGAATTGATATTTTGGCTATGACAAAAATTCCTAAGAGACCAGAGGTTAAGTTTCCGATTCCAGTGAACCATCCCCACATTTTGTGTAGTTCTGATTTAACCATGTTACTTATTGTTTGTTCAGTAATTAGGTTTCTGGGATCAAAACCTTGATTGATGACTTCGTGACCCATTGTTTGCCTTATTAGGTTTTTTTGTATTGTTTCTGATTCTTGAGGGTACATGAGATGTTTTTGTAGAGCATTTATTATGTCTGGTGTGTAAATACCGGCTGTCATGAAATTGTCTGCACTTTCATAAGTCCAAGACAGTGTGGTAGCAGGTTTTAATTTTTGAGGTGCGTTTATTTTGTGAGGCTTTGGTGTAAGTGCGGTCCAATATTTTGTGTCACTAGCAAAGGCAGTTGGTAAGTATTCATTACAATCTATTTGTGTGCCTTGTGTTTGGAGTATATGGTTCTTTGGTGTCATAAAGTAAGTCTTGTTATTGGTTGATATTGGCAATTCTTGTAGCAAGCGTCTTGATATTTGATGTGAACATCAATGGGTTTACATTTTTGAAGATATATTATTTCACCAGTTTTTATGGCAGTATATCCAGGACCTTCTCCTATTATGTATGCGAATTCATTTCGACAATAAGAAGCAAGAGATAGTTTTTGAAGTAATAATTGTTTTTCTAGCTCACATTGTTTATTTGTTAAGTCTTCATATAGTTTGGTTATTGTTCTTTTTATTGTGTAATCAAGGTATACAAATTTTGTGTTGATGTAGGATAAAAGGTCAGTATTAAATGGTGTAATTTGTTTGGGTGTGAAACTGTTTACATAATTGTGATCAGCGATGATTAATAATTGTGGGTTATCAGTATGAAATGCAGGTACATTGCACGCATGAGTGATTGATTTTTTTTTTAATGCAAATGCAATGTGGTTTGTTTCTACAATAAATGTTTCAGTTTTGGAATTTTCTATTAGAGCTTTTATAAGTGATGCTGTTCCATCATATAGAACGTCATATTCTTGTATGCTACAATCTTGGCGTTCATTGGTCCATACAACTTCTCCTTTGAATTGGTCCAAGCCGTATGATTCTGATAGTTTTAGTATAGATCCAGATGGTAAAATTAGAATGTTTTCTTTGTTGTTTGCTATTGCCGTCCCTTCTGATAGGTGTATAGAGTATTTTGCTTGTACATTGACCTTGTTCCATGTACCTCTTATGTTGGTGAAGGTGGTGCCCTCACAGTTACCATCTTAATCGAGTGTTCCACCACTAGTGTGAGAAATTAAAGTTGTTTGATTGATTTTAAGTCCCGTAATTATGCTTCCTAATGGTGTGTAGTAGACTCTGCGTTGATGAATTTCTTGACATCTAGCACTGCCTAGTTCAATTATTTCCGAAGTAAAACCACCGTCCACCATTTGTGCATCTTCAAATGCGGAACATCTTGTGATAAGGTAGTCTACGGAAATAAGACATGTTTGAAAATATACAGAATATGTTTCTGCTTTCTGAAGTAGCTTTATTCGTTTGATGTGTTCTATTTCTACGGGTGTGGGTTTTTCACAATCATCTACTTCCAAGCTATTGAAGGCTGTGATGTTGATTTGTGGTCCACCACAATCATATGCTATGAATCCGTGTGTGTATGAATAGATTGTTAATAGTAAAATTATTAGTTTGATGTACATATTGATTTTGTATGTAGATATGAATCTGCAAGAACATTTTTTTTTTTTTTTTTTTACATAATATATAATATAATATAATATAATTTTATTTTGACAATATTTTAGGAAAGAGAAAAATAAAATAATAATAGTATATTAATTATTAATTATTAATTGAATATAATATTTTAAAATACATATATGAATATATTTTTTTTTTACAAATTAATAACAGAAAAATAAAACTATGTTAAAATTTTTTTTTTTTATCGTTCTTTTTTTTTTTGATAGTAAGTTTTTAATCTTCTTACATGAATGACATGTTCAGTTTCTTTGTCATCTAATATTAGTTTTATTTTATAATTTAAATCATTTATTTTTTTGATAATAGTAAATGGACCTCTGTATTTGGGTGCTAGTTTGGCGATTTGCCTCTTTCTTTAAAAGGAAATTTTATTAATACTGAGTCTCCTGTTTTATATTTGATTAATTTATGTGATTTGTCGTGATATTTTTTTTGATTATTTTGTGCTTTAATATTTATTTGTGAAATTGTGTTTCTGATATTATTTAGTTGGATTAATGATTGTTTTAGGTTATAGGGTATGTTATCTGGTATTATTTTATTATCAATTGGAAATCTTGGTTCGAAGCCATGCATCAAGTAAAAGGGGCTGTATTTTGTTCCTGAATGAGGGGTAGCATTATAGCTCAATGTTATATATGGTAAATAGTAATACCATCTTGATTGATTATTATTAATTATATAGTTTCTTAGCGCTGTACAAATTACATCATTTATTTTTTCCACAAAACCTTGTGTTTGAGGTGAATAGCTTGTTGACATTGCGATTTTTATTCCTAAGTTATCACATGTATCTGTTACTAGTTTATTTTTGAAGTGACTACCTCTGTCAGATGAGAATTTTTTGAAACAGCCCCATTTGGAAATTATGTCTTTTATAAGATCTACCATTAATTGTCCTGTAGCTGTTTTTACTGCTTTAGTGAAAATATATTTCGTATTATTACATGCAGCTACTAGTATATATTGTTTATTATTGCTAAGTGGTAATGGTCCTAAGTAATCGAATGTTATTCTGTCTAGAGGTCTATTAGATAATTGTATTGGTTTTAGTTGACCTATTGGTTTGCCAATTATTTTTTTATTTATTTGACAGTTGTGACAACATTTTATATATTCTGTTGTGTCTTTAGTTAGAGTTGGCCAGTAATATTTGTTCTGTAATTTATGTATAGTTCTCGCTATACCTGTATGACCTCCTATTGGAGATTCGTGATAGGATTTTAATATTTGGTTGATTAATGTAATGGGGATGACTAGTGTTGGATTTATGTTATTGTTTGGTGTGAAACGTTTATAGTATAAAATATTATCTTTTATTAAGAATTGTCTAGATTTTCTTAAAATGTTAGTTGGTATATTATTGTCATTATTATTTTTTAGAGCTGTAATTATATCTGAGCAAAATTTATCGATGTATTGTTGTTGTTCTATGTTATTAAAATTAATTGATATTTCGTTAATGTTTATTTTATTAATCGGATATCTAGATAAGGCGTCCGATACTTTATTCTCTTTCCCTTTTTTGTAGAAGATTTCAAAATTATAATCTAAAAGTTTTAAGGTTAAGCGAGCTATTCTTGCTGATGGTATTTTGAGGTTCTTCCCCATAAATATTCTCGGAAGTAAGTTATACCAAAGACTAGTCCTAAAAGTTCAAGCGTGGTGGAAGAATATGTTTCTTCGTTTTTTAGTAATTTTCTAGAAGCATATCCTATTGGGTGTAGTATATTGTTGTTGTGAGGTTGTTCAAGGCATGCTCCTAGACCTACTAAAGATGCATCTATGGTTAGGAATACTTGTTTGTTATCGGCAAAGTGCCTCAATAAGGGTTCGGAAATTAAGTGTTGTTTCAATGTTGTGAAACATTGTTCGTGTTCATTATTCCATTCTATTTTCTTAATGTCTCCTTTCGTTAGTTCTGTAATTGGGTGTGCAATTTTGGCAAAGTTTTTGATATGTTTTCTATAGTAAGAGCACATGCCCAAAAATGATCTTACAGTTTTTTGGGTTTTGGGTTGTTTAAATTCCATGATTGCTTTTGTGTTTTTGTTTAATGGTTGTATTCCTAAGGCTGATATACCGTGTCCTAGTAATTCAATTTTTTCATTAAAAAAATGACATTTATTGGTTTTCATTGAAAAATTAATTTTGTCCATTATGATAAATGTTTCTCTCAAATTTAATAATGCTTGATTAAAGTTATTTCCATATGAAGCTAGATCGTCTATATAAATAATTAGAGATTTGTATAATAATGCTGAGAATGCTTCGTTTAATTTTCGTTGGAAAATTGCGCTACTATTTTTGAATCCCTGAGGAAGTCTGGTAAATGTCATTAGTCCATGGACTGTAGTAAAAGCGAGTTTATGTTGGTCTTCAAGTTTTATTGGAATTTGGAAAAAACCACTATTTAAGTCGATGGATGAAAAATATTTAGCTCCTTCTAATGCTCGTAATAAGTCATTCATTCTAGGTAATGGGTATTGATATATTTCGACCTTTTCATTGAGTTCTTTATATGAAACTACAAGCCTATATGCTCCTTGTTCTTTCTTTTTAACCAGAAATGCTGGTGCAGCGAATTTGGAAATAATTGGTCGAATGATATTTGCTTTTGATAATTTGTTTAGTTGTGTTTTTAATTCATCTCTTTGTTGAGGAGATACTCTATGTGGTGCGTTGAATTTAGGATCTTTATAATTTGGTTTCATATGGTTTTACATTTGCTGCTTTTATGTTCGCGGTGTTGGTCGTAAATAAATGAATAAATTCTTTTATTAGATTAACTGCTTGTTTGTGTTCATTTAAACTGAGATGTGGTGATATGTTTATTGGGGTTCCTTCATTATCTGTGATTAATTCTTTGTTATTTGTATTGTATGTGTTATGTGTGTTAATTGGATGATTGTCGTTTTTGTTTGATAAAATTATTTTACTATCCATAATTGGTTGAATATTGTCTGTATTTTAAATTTTTAGTATGTTGCTTTGCATGTGAATTTTTATATTTTTTTAAATTTGTTCTAATGGTGTTATATTATTTATTATTATATGTTGGTTTGGGATTCGTGAAGAGGGTTTTATGGATTTTGTACCAGGAATCTAGTGTGTGTTCTTATTAGTATTATATAGTACTATGTTATGATTTTCATTGTTTTTGTCATTTTTATATATTATTCCTGTTTTGTTTGTTTCATCGTAAATATATGCGTTGTGGTTGTAATGATTAGCAATTGATGCGAGTTCGTTATCTGACCACCAATAGTTTAGAAGTTGTGTTAAATTAAATAAGTTTAAGATATTAGCTATTGAGGTTATTTGATTATCTTTTCCATCATTTAGTGCGTTGCATATAGCGTATATACCACAGTTTCCATCTCCTGGGACATTTTCACCTGGTTTGTGTGAGTTAAAAACTGTTTTAATATATTCATCTTCTGTGTTATTTGTATTATTGACAGTTATGTTGTTTATTTTGTTTAAATAGAAGTTTTGAATTTTATTTATTATATTTATATGTTCTACTGATTTCCATGAGTTTGTTATATTGAAATTATTTTTGTGACAAATTAATAATTTTATATTTGTATTTTGGAATTCCGAATAAATTAATTGTTTTATGATTGTCCAGTTACATTTATCAAATCCAGTTGCTATAGTTGGCATTGTAATTTTATTATCGTGTATTTTTTGGCTTATTTGTTTTAAATTACGAATAGCATTTTTAATGTCATTAAGTTTTGGTTTATGATAGTATTTTTCTTTTGTAATTAAATAATAAATTATTCTGTTTTTTTGTTTAAATGGGATTACTTTGCCTATTCGAGGTTTTAAAGTAAGGAGTTGTTGTGTTACATCACCAAATATATTTTTTATTTGAGCGGCTAAGCCTTTACTCATTTTACAGTCTGCTGAGATGCAGTGTGCTATGGAATAAGCATGATTAGTATTAAATATGTTTTATATGTCTTCTGTGATATTATTGATGTGTGTTTGGTTATGAGAGTTGTGTGTTTTAATAATTATTGAATCATTTAATATTAGGGTATTATCTTTGAATTTTATTATAGCATTATGTTTGGTTAAGAAACTATTTCCAATTATTATATGACAAGATAAGTTTTTAGTTACGTATGTTTTGACTTCAAAATCGTGACAATTAATTTGTAATTTTATTAATGTGGATCCGAGGACCGTTAATGGTTCATTATTTGGGCCAGTTAAGTTGATAGTTTCATTTTTAATAATATTGTTTGTCGATACGAGAGAGTGTCTTATACAACAGATGTTAGCACCCGTGTCAATTGTGATTGGTATATCTATGTGGTTTATTCTTGCATTTATGTAAAGTGGTTAAGCTATATTATTTAATCTGTAGTTATTAGTTGTTTGTTTTAACGGATAAGGGGAACAGTGACCGTTAAAATTACTGTTTGACCATTTTATTAGTTTTTTGACTGTTGTAAATATTTAAAACCGTTTTGTGCTTGGTGACCAATATTAAGGCATAATTGACATTTTGTATTATCTTTTTTAAAGAAGCAATTTTCTGTTAAATGATTGTTACGAGAGCAAATGTTGCATTGTTGTCGAATATTGGATTTATTTATTTTGTTATTGAAATTATTGTTTGCATGACAAAATTCTTTGGTGTGATTGAAGCAAGAACAAATTTCACATTGTTTTTTAAAATTGTTAGCAGTTTGATGAAAAGTTCGTTTTGGATGAATTTTTGAATTATTTGTATTATTTTGAATTAGATTTAAATGATGTGTTTCGTTTAATGATTCTATCTCTTTCTTAAGTTTATCATTATTCTCATTTAAGGTTTTTATTTGTTCGTTAAATTTGTTGGTTATTTGATTTATTTGTTCAGTAATAATGTTATTTTTTATATCTGTGTGAGATTGTACTGTTTCACCCTTGATCATAAATTCAATCATTTCGTATTTTCTGATGTTGTCTTTAAGTTGTTTAAGTGTGTTGTTTTCTATAATGCCTATGTGTCTAATAATATTAGGTTTTAGTCCTTTCATGATTTTATGTATCATTTCTGCTTCAGACATTAAAGGATTTATTCGTTTACATAATGATTCTATGTCATTAATGTAATTTATTGTTTGTTCGTCATCTAGTTGTGTTCTCTTTTCTAGTAATAATTTTAACATGTCTAATTGAGCTGTGGGTTTGAATTCAGTTATTAGTTTTTGTTCTAATTCAGTCCATTTTATGTTATTAGTTAAGGTTGGTTCATTGTTATCATAAAAAGTTAAGGCTGATCCTTCTAAGTATAAAGGTAGAAATTGTATTTTTTCTGTGTCAGACCACGCGTTAATGCTTGCTGCTCTGTTATATTTTTTTATGAAAAAATCAATATTTTCGGAAATTAAACCGGAGAATGTTCCAGGTTTGCAAAAAGGTTTTTTACTGTTATCCATATTATTTGTGTTTGAAACGTCAGAGAAATCGTTTGGGATTGATTCTCCTTTAAGGTATATTATAAGTCTTTCCTTTAATGTATGTTGATGTTTTAATTCATTTTTTTCGAGGGATATTTATGATTGTTTTATTTTGATTTTATTAAATGGATTGTTATAAAGGTGAAATCGTAATTTATATATTGATGTATTAAATTTGTTCGTGTGTGTTATGAGTCACGAGTTGGGCGCCACTTTGTAATAATTAAAAATTTACCTGAATGTTGAGGAGTAGAATGTTGCGACACCAAGGATGTGGGTATCGTGTAGAGAAGGCGAAAAGAAATAAATACAATTTTAAATATAAGTTAATTTAGATTTATCACGACACGACGACTAAATATGAAAACGTCTTCCTCTTCTTGTTCGCTACTTGCTGTGGAGACTGGAGTAGTTTTATTATTAGATGCAGTATTTATAGTATCGTGTCGTGATAATATCAATCTGTTTATTGCGGTAATTGTATAATGATAAATATAGTGTAATTATTGATATGGTTTTATGATACATAATGACGGTTTGATTATAATTATTTTTCTGAATAATGCGGAGTATTATTATAAAATGTCAAAGATGTGATGATAGTCCATAATTATATTTAAAATTTCATAATAAAATTCTGGAAAATGTAATGGACCATAATTACACATGACACTTTAGAATAATAATAATTTACAATTTAATAGCTAATAATAATAATAATCTAATTAAATAAACTAATATAAATATAAGATAATGGATAATAATAATTTATAATTTAATAGTTAATAATAATAATAATAATCTGAATAACGATAATTTATAATTTATCTAGTGGTTATTACATGATTATGCATATCATTACAGCTTGTACTGATGGCTAGACACGTCTCCTTTTCTGTGTGTATCCGGGGTTATTATATAGTCCTCCTTGTGCCCGTGAGTGGGATTGTTATTGTTGTGTGATATGTATGTTCACCATACAACGATGATCGTATGGCCTATTCCGAGAAAAGCTGACTGTTGTGGAAATATGCGCTGTACGCATATTTAGACTGGTCATGTTAATGAGGGCGAATCCTGTTATTGTTTAATTTGTACGGCAAATCCTGTTATTATTCAATATTTCTTATGATATGTTTCTGACTAATACATTAAATTTCATTATACATTTATGTAATAATGGATATGAGCATTTTACAATTAATAATGGTTTACATTTGACGATTAGAGACGTGTGAAATAATATAATATAAATATGTATTTGAATATATGTGTGTTTGTGTGTGTTACAATATTAATATAGATATATATTTTATTTACGTATTCATTTACATTTGCGTATACAACCAATGTATGTATTATATAGAATATTATTCATTAACAATTTATTAATTGATTATAATTATACATGTTACCAGATTATGGTATGATTTTAATAACAATAAAATTACTTATTCTATGGTCAGTTATTTTTAAATAAAATATATTATTGTGCGTTTTTGGAAGACCTTAACGGGTGTGTTGGCCAGTGCGTGATCATATTACACCTTTAGATGTTCTTGGCTCTCGAAAACATGCGTATTAATATTATTTAATAATAATAATAATAATATGCATGTTACAAGGTACTGTAAATGATCCTTATAAAGATCTACTTTTCTCAAAGTGATTTTAAACTTTTCTGTAAAAGATAATAATACATATCAATGATAATTTATCATACCATATGTCACGGAGAAATAAATTTAAATTACTAATTTAATTTTAACTAGATATTTTATTGATTACACATTATTTGCAAACAATTTTGAATCATCATTATTGATGAAATACGTTACTTTTATGCGGCAGTTTACCATCAGATACTAAAAATCTGGATATTAAATGACTATTTTGAGTTTTTCTCAACTATTGAATAAATTAAAATTTTGAAATTTGTGATTTGAAAATAACAAAAATGATCAATATGTTTTTACTATAGTTTGACCATATGATTCATACAAAAATAAATGAAACAAAGTTATTCCAAGTTTGATCTATGTCATACGTACGGAAAAAAAGGCGATTCTTTTATAAGTCTACACTCAATTTTTGTTTTTTTTTTTTTTTTTTTTTTTTTTTGATTTAATTTATATTTCAAGGTTTATTTTTTGATTAATTTTTTTTATTTTTTCCAATACTTTTATTCATTACAATACATTATTGGTATAATCCACACTGAATCAAATAAATATTCGTTTAGTACGAATGCCGGTAAATCCTAGGTTTTACCGACTTCTCTCTGATATCGGTAATACCTAGGATAAACAAAATAGTGTGGTCGAACTCCGAATGATTTTTGTAGTAATTAATTTTTTGTAGAAGGGACATATTTACCCAGTTATAATTCAAGTGACTGTAGTTAAACGAATACTGCTCGTAAAATTATTTCCAATATGCCTGGATATCAATTCACTAAATAAATCTATAAAACCAGATCTATATCATAAAATGAAAACACAATTGTAAGCAAGATAAATTGTACGCACAACGCAGTGTATTAGGTATGAAAAACTTTAATCATATACTTATTGCTGATTGATGATTGATTGTATAAATAGATACACAGTCAAGGTTTAATTGATTTAATATTCATGGTCATGATTAATATTTTATTCGAGAAATAATTTCCCTTGGTCGATCGTGCTAAAATATAATAATTTCACTAGAAACCAGTTCATTATATGCGAAGAAAATTTTTCTTAATATGTAACAATAATAATATGAATTTGTACTAAAATAATAAAACAATAAAACTTCACGCAATTGGAAAAAAAAAATAAATAATAAGTAATATAATTTCGGTATTTTGCTAACACTGATTTTTTATCCTAAGATTTACCAAATCTCGTCTGTATAAGTCCGACCTATAAAAATCATTCGGGCTTTGACCACACTATTTCGTCTGTCTTAGGTTTTACTGATATCAATCGGCGAACGTCCGAAATTCGAACATTAACCGAAAGCAGTCGGTAAAACATATAGGATTTACAGGTAAATCCTAGGATTCGCCGGTATTTGTACTTTTACCGTAATAAGCGACACGCTCTAATATTAAAATGAATAGTGAAATTCATAAGTTTAGACCATAATTAAGTACAGAAGTAGGGTAAAATAGCCGTTTCTGTACTCCCCGCAAATCCAGGTAAATCCAGGCTACCCTCCCGTCCACCTTAATTGATCTGTTATTATATACTAATAGGTGATAATTACTACTAGGTGTCTAATTAATTACTAATTGATTATTGGTGCTGATTTCTAAAAATATTATAATGTATATTGCGCCATGATAGTAAACAATAGATAATTATTAACTCTTGATTTTCAATTAGAAAACAATATATTAATACTCCTTGTTGGCCTCGTTTTATATTGTTAAATCATTATATTATGTTATATAATATATTTTATGAGCCAAAATAGTTTAAAATATCGGGTAAATACACATATTAATAGCATTTCATATGTCTGTAGGGAGTTGATAATGTACATTTCTCGTTTATGAGGCGAAAATAGAAATCTAACAATGATCATTATATTTTCATTATAATATCATCATATTGTGCAACATTGTAACAATATTGAGAGAAATAATATATATATAATAATATAATATATTTTCACTAATATTAATAGGTATTTGATGTATTTTACCAATATAGTATTGCATTATTTCATGAAAAATAGAAATTTAGCTATTTGTTTACAATAATAATATCTAATGCTGTTGTATAAAAGAGCGGACATTCGAATCTTAAAGTCATAGTGTTTTTAGAACTCATGTCGAACTATATACTATAATCTACATCATTGTCTTGTCTTCTAATTATTAGACTTTTTTTTTCTCCTTGCGATTTTTTTTGATTAAATTTTTTTTTTCGGTGTATCGATTATTGTTTAATTTTAAAATGTATACCTGTAATTTATGCATAAAACAATTCACAACACTATCTAACCTGGTAAGACATCAAAAAATACATGATGGTATCAAGTTCACCTGCGGCGTCTGTTCACAAACATTCACCCGCCGAAATAATTTATCAACTCATGTGCAAAAAATCCATGGTATGTAGTATATTATTTATTTAGTTTTTTTTCTACAAGCTGCTATTAATATATATTAAAATGAATAGGTTTTATTAAACATGGAAACGAGTACAACACGGCCATGGGTATAGCTGTATGGAATGGTGTCATCTCTCCTGCTGCAACAATTTCCAACGCTACTGTCACCCCAACCGCACCCGCCATCGCTGCTACGAGTTCAAATAATATCGCGAGCACTGCAAATAACACCACCTCGCGAAAACGTGTTGCAAATCCGCTAATTAATAGAAAAAAGGTACGCATGCAATCGGTGAATACACCCGGCTTTACTGAAATCGATTCCTCACTACGTCGTGGAGTAGTGTGGTATTATAGGAAAAACATTAAAAATAGCAACAGTTATCGCGTTTTTCTTGACTCGGTAAAGTCAGAATTAATCGAAAAATTACGTGAAAGCGCACGTGTCCACCCGATTAAATACAACTTGAAATTGGAAGCCAGCTACAATATTCCCAATGTAGAAATGTCTCTCGAGAATAGGGCATTTAAAACGTCGGCGAGGGAGGTGTTTATGCATAGTGATATAGATAGACTGGTGGACGAAGATTATTCTATTCTCTTGGCGGAGGAAGACATTTACGCGGGTAAAGGGAGTGGCTTCACCTTATCGTGTATCGACGGGCTACTTCTCGGTTTATACAAATATAAACCGCTTGGCGGCTCGTCATACTTACCGCTACCGGCGAGTATTTTATACCGACGGGCTGTAGTCAACCCTCAAAACATAGACCAACAGTGTTTTCAGTGGGCTATACTAGCAAAACACGTGTCACACGAAAACCGTGTGCGAGTCGGAGTGAATTATTTGAACGAGGTGGAACGTTATGACTTTTCTTCGTTAACGATACCCACACCTGTGTCAGAGATTATTTTATTTGAACGTTTCAACCCCGGCACATCGGTTAACGTATACGGAGTGTGTGAAAATAAAAAATCTACGTCACAAGTTGTGATATATCCAATACGTGTTGCAGACGAGGAAAAGGTCGATCATTTTGACCTCTTGCTAATTGAAGACAAAGAGGGGGAAAAAAGTCATTACGCGTACATAAGTAATTTTTCCCGACTCGTGAGCTCGCAAAAAAATTCACACCACCATCGTCTGCATACATGTAAACGATGTTTTACTAGTTTTGACGATCAGCCTAGAAAGTATAAATTGCACGGTAGGGAGGCCCTCGCAGAACACATTAATACATGCGGGACGCATAAACCTATTTTACCTATTATGCCGCGGGACGGAGATACACTCAAATTTGAGGGTTGGTGTAAAACACAACACTTGCCGTTTGTAATTTACGCCGACTTTGAAGCCCTTCTGCGACCGATCGATCGAGAACATGGAGAGAACACTCGTGCGTTTCAACAGCACCTCCCGATGAGCTACGGGTTCATAGTCAAGGCGGCCGATCACGTGCCCTTGGAACTACTCAAATTGTACGAGATCCCGCGGGAACCGGTAATTTACCGTGGGTCCGCCGAAGAAAATGATGTCGCTAAACAGTTTGTTCTGACCGTCGTCGGAGTGGTAGGGAAAATACGAGAGCTACTGAAAAACACCAACGTTGCGATCGTGATGAGCCCCGAACAACGGGAGGTTCACGAGAAAACAACTCGCTGTCAACTGTGCGATATCGCGTTCAGTGGCGAGAACTGTCTGGTCGCTCATCACGACCATTTAACGGGTAAATTTTTAAAGAGCTTATGCAACAACTGCAACTTAAAGTTGAAAACACCAAACTTTGTTCCGTGTTTTCTGCATAATCTATCTCGGTACGATGCTCATTTCATTGTTACCGAGCTGGGGTACGACGATTTTCGTATTTCGGTCATCCCTAATAGCGAGGAAAACTTTATTTCATTTTCGAAATACATCGACGTCAATTTCGCTATTAGGTTTGTAGACACTTGTAGGTTTATGGCTTCGAAATTAGCCACCTTGGCGGAAAACCTCGTCACCGAGGACTTTTCAAAGTTCAGTGAGGTTGCTAAGGTATTTTCTCCTAAAGACATGCCACTAGTGACTCGTAAAGGCGTGTATCCATATGATTACACTGACAACTGGGATAAACTGTGCGAGACGGCATTGCCTGACCGTGACAAATTTTACAACACGCTGAAGGAATCGCATGTTGATCCGGAGGACTACGAACACGCCCAACGTGTGTGGGACCACTTCGGTTGTCGCACACTTGGCGAATTCAGTGACCTATACCTAAAGATCGATGTGCTTTTGCTGGCCGACGTTTTCGAAAATTTTCGAAACGTCTGTATTTCAACGTACAGTCTCGACCCGGCGTATTACTATACGGCTCCCGGGTTCACGTTCGATTGTATGTTAAAATACACTAGGATAGTATTAGAGCTAATCTCTGACTACGAACAGCTACTAATGTTCGAGGCAGGCATACGAAGCGGACTGGTTCAGGCGTGCAAGCGATATGCCCGCGCGAACCACGCAAAGACACCTGGGTTCGACGACGAACTCGTGAAAACGTGGCTTATATATCTAGATGGTAATAATTAGTATTAATTCACAACTATGTATTTAGGAAAAAAAAATAATAATAATAACAATTATAAATATATTTCTAGCTAACAATTATAAATATATTTCTAGCCAACAATTTGTACGGTTGGGCCATGAGCCGCTACATGCCTTGCGGCGGATTCGCGTGGTACACGGGTAACCCAGAAGTCGCGCTAGCGCAGCTCGAATGGATGAGCGAGACCGACGACGTAGGTAGAATGTATGAGGTCGACGTCTCGTATCCGCAAAAGCTACATGACGCGCATAATGATCTACCATTTTTACCGCACGCGAGCGTGCCACGCGGGTCTAGCGTTAAAAAGCTTATGGCTACTTTTGAAAAGAAGACAAATTACGTCGTACACTATGTTAACTTGAAGCAAGCCATCGCCAACGGTCTCATCGTCGACAAAGTAAATTAAATCTTTCTTTTTTTTCTAAACTTGAGTAAAAACAATTAACGTTTTCAGGTTCATCGAGTACTGGAGTTCAAACAACGGCCATTTTTAGCATCGTATATAGAGCTCAATACTACGTTGCGGCAAAAAGCCGCTAACGAATTTGAAAAAGATTTTTTCAAATTGATGAATAACGCCATGTTCGGTACGTATTAAAAATCAGGGGCATAGGTTAGGTTAGGTTATATAACATATAAAATAATTATTTTTAGTAATCAACACACACATAAGTATTATTATTATTATTATTATATTATTTCCAGGTAAAACGATGGAATCAATGCGCAAACGGCAAAAAATAGAGCTGGTCTGTTGTCCAATTCGTTTACAGAAACTCGTAAACATGCCTACGTTTAAACATTGCACTAGTTATAGTGAAAACCTTGCAGCAGTGTCTCTGCACAATAAATCAATCGAGTTTAGCAAACCGATTTACATCGGTTTCGGCGTACTCGAGCTAAGTAAAACCTTAATGTATGACTTTCATTATAACGTTATGAAGAAACATTATAAACACGATATAGAACTTATGTATACCGATACGGGTAATTATTAGTCGTAAATGAAATAATATTATAATACATTTTGCTCGTTAATGATATTTAATATAATTTGTATAGACTCGCTGGTGTACCATGTTAAGACGATAGATTTCTATTAAGACCTGCGTGATAATCCGAACCTTATGGCGCGTATGGATACCAGCAACTTACCCGTTGACCACCATTGTTTCACCCTCGATCGTAAAAAAGTCCCAGGATTTTTCACGGACGAGACAAAAGGACGTATCATGTTTGAATTCATCGCCTTACGCGCCAAATCGTATGCATATATCCTCGAGGGTAAGACCTCTATCAAAGCCAAAGGGATACGCGAACACGTTGTTAAAAAACATTTAACGTTCGAAGACCATAAGCGGTGTTTGTATGAAAACACCGACGACAGTGATGACGATAACGACGAGGATTATTATAATAATATAGAAAAACCAACATCGTATAGAGAAAATATTTCTATACGTTCATATAAGCATAAAATTCAAACTATAAGTGTTTCTAAATTAACATTAAACTGTTACGATGACAAACGTGTAGTCAGTGAAAACAATGTACTCACAACAGCTCACGGTCATTATAATAACTAATATAATATTTATATTAATAAATGAAAGTATTGTATAACTATGACGGGTCACAGTCATTATATAATAACTAATGTAAATATTTATTTCGAATATAAAATATAGAATATAAAAATTATATATCATGTTTATATGCAAATTATCTGTTTATTTTAAATAAATGTTATATATATATATATATATATATATATATATATATACTTGGATAAAAAAAAAAAAAAAAAAAAATAGGTTTTTTTTTCTAATTATGATAGCATGACTGGATCGATTGTTGGATCCAACGTTGAGCTATGGGTATGATTTGGCACTCTTCCGGTTTGTACATCCTCATCGACCTCGCTGCCGCTATCGTCCTCAACTTCTCTTTCTCCTTCTTCTTCTTCTTCTTCTTCTGACGATGAGGGCTCCATATCATCAAAAGAGGACTGGTATTGCGATTCACCTAGCATTTTCGTAAAATATATTTTACAGTGTGAGCACCGGCTCGTTCTATTGAACCTCATTGCCCGCTCGGGGTTATCGTATAACCGCTCTTCGTGGTGTATTTCCCACGAAACGGTCATACCTTCAACGGCACGGCGGGTAGTGATATTATTACGGAAACAATTTAAACAAACATAAATTGTGTACTTTTGCAGATATTTAGAGAGTGAAAAATCCGAAGTTATTGGTATTGATGTCTGTTTTACGCGCACACATTATTTAACCTTCTTTGCTCGTTGAAAATAATACTATATATTATATAATAATAATAATCATAATAATAAATGCTCGGCTAATACTATATTGATTTGCTTAATTACTTTGTCGTCCATGATATAATAATAATAATAATAATAATAATTTTCGCGAAAAGAGATATTCTAATTTCTAATAGTATTAGCTAATGTGATTTTCGCAATGTTTATGTGTAACGAGATCATTATGGTCAACAAGAACATTAACAACATCGACAACAAGAACAACAGCAGCAACAACAACAATAACAGCATGAATATTGTGCAATATATGAGAATATAATATTAACCAAAAACATGGTTATTAACATATACACACACACACACACACACATATACATACATATACTGCATATACATATAATGGCGAAAGTTTTATAATACGAAAATAATATTAGAGTCGGGATATTTTGGATGACATAAATACGATGTGTGTTTTCGTATTCGATATCAGTTGACTACCATCTGCCCGAGTCAAGTTCAATTACCGCACCGCAATATCCACCTCGTCAACAGCTCGTCATCGTCATCGTCGTCGTTGTCATCGTTCTACTCGCTGTCACACGCACATACACATAGACAAGCCGTTTAGAACGCTGACGAAAAAAGAAAAAAAACGAAGACACACACATCATAAGAATTCTGTCACCGTCATTGTGAACTACTCTATAACGCGTGAGTTATTATAAAAATATTTATTTTTAATTCTTAAGTTTGCGGGTGCGTACGGACTCGACTCGGGGCGGTGGCGGCAAAGTCGGCTCAGCTCGGACACGGCCTGCTCCGGGCTTGGGCAGCCACGGCTCAGCCTGCCACGGCTCAACCGCTACTGCCTCGGCTGAGCCGTGGCCGCCCGGGCCGGGGCCGTCCAAGCCCGGAGCAGGCTGAGTCTGAGCCGGACTCGGCCTGCTCCGGGCTTGGGCGGGCACGGCTCAGCCGAGGAGACACGACTCAGTCGGCTACGGCTTTGCCACTCCAGGCCGGGCCAGGCCGGGCCAGGCCGGGCCGAGCCGGGCCAGGCCGGGCCAGGCCAGTCCAGGCCGGGCCGGGCCAGGCCGGGCCGGACCACGGCTCAACCGAGACGAGTAGCGTTTGAGCCGTGGCAGGCTGAGCCGTGGCTGTTCAAGCCCGGAGCAGGCCGTGTCCGAGCCGGACTCGACCTGCTCCGGACTTTCCCGGGCTCAGCTCGGTTAATTCTGACTGTATGTTATGATTTCTATGAAAACGTCACCTCCTAATCGTATGTTTATTAATTTTTTCCAACAGAAAATGAGTTCAATTCTAAAAACATTGAGAGAACAGGCGAGCGTACAAAATATGTCGGTCGGCGAGTTGATTGTCGGTAAAAAATACCGAATTATTCGTCTGACGCCCACCGTCACACAATACGGGCGTACCCTGCTGTGCTCACTGGCCGACCCTGATGAAGGGCTGATCGATGTTTTCCTTCCTAAAAACATACGGCTCACGGACGCAGAGACCAAGGCGTACAATGATCGGGGAGAACATGATATGTTCTTCTCCTTTCTAGGAATGCGTGGGAAAGCGTTTAATATATCCTTCGATTAGACACCATATTATGGATATATAATATATATATATTATATGCGTGTGTGTGCGGAAAAAAATAAAAAATAAAAGAATACATTTTATACATGCCAATTATTTTTATTTTTCACATTTGCTTCTTATGCCCGGTCACCTATATCATATCCAAATAATATACGAGTATATACATATTATTATTATTAATAAAACAAGAGAATATGTAAATGAAATGATATAATATTGTATTATTATTATTATTTAATATGACTAAATTAGCTGGTTAGCAATCATAATTATATATAAAATCGATATTAATAGATCGTTATGTTCGCGTTATAACATTAGTAACGGGGAAAAATTAAACAAGTAACATTATACATAATTTAATGAATACAAAACAATATTGACCGCTCGATGGTCTAATGCAGAGAAGGTAAAATATTTTCGTTAAGCCATTTGCGTAATGCAAAAACCTTATGAAAGGTACAGTGTTTAGGGTTTAAATCTCTGTGGAATATACAGTATGGAAAGTCCGCGGCCTCGGTCGCGGAACACAGTATATCCAACTGTGGGCATCCCCACTCTTCTAAGTTCATGACTTTAACGTGTGGAATAAATTCGTTGATTAAGCGCTCCTTTTGTTCGCCCTTCACGTAAATACGCTCGAATTTTAACGAGTTTAAAATTCGCCCGATTTCTTCGTACTCGACGTCACCGTAGTCTAGAGAAATACGGTGGTAATGACGCTCCAACCATCTGTTTACACTACGACTTTTAGCGTTTTGAGTACTCGACGAGTGTTTAAATATCCAATGCTGTGTGGCCCAACTATCGGTATCGATAACCGATAACTCTTTGATTAAATACTTGTTGTTGACCGCGAGTATGCACTCCACGTCAACGATCGCTGCCGCCGTCGAAGACTGCATATTAAACGCGCGCGCGTGCTCACGCGATTATAGCCGCCAACGTGTTTTTACGCGGAGACTTACGGTCTATCTTTAAAATAAACTTCAATCGTGTTGACGCGAGATAGTAAATTAGGTATGACCGCGTTTATTCCGGTTATACCGATTTTTAACTCATTAATGTTTTCAGTGTTTTCTACAACACTATTTTCGTGTCCTGCGATACGTCTTAGTAATTTATCGATAACTTTGTTTATTTCGACTATACCGATTTCTAGCCTATTTATATTCTCAGTGTTTCCCACGATACTTTTTTCCTGTATTACGATAAGTTTGTTAATCGCGTCCAACTTGGTCTTTAATATCCCGTATGAGTCTCGGATAATTGTATTTCGCTCACCGTCTATAGTGCCACCGAACACGTTCATGCTTGATTTAATACTAAGACTGTTTTCGTATATCACTCGCTTTTATCCAACTATTATGCGAGTTTTCGAAACCTAGCCACTTGACGAACAGCTGATCGCCTTTTCGACGCACGATTTTCTCGACTAAATAATCGTCGGGGTACAGTGTTTTGGATATTTCTTCGGCGTAAAAACAGCCCGCGATCGGTTTACCCGTATAGTCATTTAGATTATATGTCGGCGGTAATGTTTTATTTACTTTAATAACGGTGAATATCTCTGCGGACCAATTAGGTAAGTATCCCTTTGTAAAAACTCCTTTCTGCGTGCTAACGCGAACCGTGTCGCCTATTCTAAACCTAATATTGTGTTTATCACGAGGAATCATCCGTTTTTTCAACACGACGCTCGATGGGTTTTCGTCGGCCTGCAAAGGTGTCACACCGATAGTCCGGTGAACGTAAATTTCATTGTAATTACTCATTAATGTGGGGAGAATAGAAATCCAATTATGATCGCCTCTAGCCGTGAATTCCTTGAATATTTTCTCTTTCAGAGTCCTGTTAAACCGCTCTACGATACACGCTTTGGTAACGCTGTACGTTGAGTATTTCTTAATGCCATATCGCGTCATTAACGCGTCGAACGCTTTGTTATAGAATTCTCGACCGTTATCGAGTTGCAGTAATTTAGGAGTGCGTTTAATTAGTATTCCGGACATGGCATTAGCGACTTCGACGGCCGTTTTGTTTTTTAACGGCCGGGCCCAGGCGAATTTCGTAAAGCAGTCGATTACACATAAAATGTATTTATAACCTTTATTCTGTCTCGAATAAGGAATCATCTCGACTAAATCCGCCTGCCACAAGTCATTTTTACCGTACACGTTGACGACGCGACGATCGTAGTTTTTTCTAGCCGGTCTATGCAACTCGTACGCGATATCGCGTTTAGACATTTGGTATTCTTTTTATCGCACCCGCCTCGTATAATTCCTCGAAAATGGAGAGTATTTCATTGGACACACCCGTGTTACCGGCCGCCTTAGAGGCCAATAAAAGCCTAAGTCTGTCCACCAGTTCGTTAGGGTCGTCCCAATAAACTAAATTATGCCGCTGTAATTTCACTGACAGTCCGCCGCCGCCGCTCGACTGCGCGAACAATTGCGCGATAATATTTCTGTACTTGTTACTAGCGCTTTTTTTAATTTTCAACCCGTCCGCAGTCAAATGCGCCGACGTTTGGACCAGTATCGATTTATACGCACTCAATTCGTCTTGATCGTATGACGACGGACTTTTCGAAAATATTAGCTCGATAAGACCACTTGTCCGCGGGTATGTAATGCCTTCGATAATAATTTCACTTTCACCGAATTTTATTTCTCGATCGCCGAGTTTATAGTTACCGTCGTCTAGTTTTCTCGGCCCATATGTCCTGTCTTTGTTGTATTTTTGAAAATAGCTGTCAATGTCTTCAGAATTACCGTTTTCTAATCCTGGCTCTCCTCCTACCCCTTTTTCGTTCACCCCGGTACTATTTATGTTTTCGTGAACGGTGTTTTCACGTGCAGCCGGCGGCCAGTCTCGACGATGACTCTTTTTGATTTCGTTCAACGGCTCGATAATCGGTTTGAACGTTTGCGTAACAAACGAACTAGTATCGCTCTCACTCTGTTTTAAAGCGATATATTTCCGTCTTATGTTTTCCTTGGCCGTTGCTAGTTCGGATATTAACACGTCTTCGACGGACATGACTGCTAATGACCGGAACACACGTGTGACACGGTTTTATATAACGACAAAGGTATCGAATCCGTGCCGATAACGCCCATTGTCGCGTTCGCAGTCTTTACTTATAACGATAAACTCAAATCTCCCTCGACGCCAACACGAGGTGCAAAAGTCTTTGAAGTCCGAATACTTCATGTCCCCCGAACAGTGATCCATGTACACATGTTTTAAATTAGTCTCGTCCTGTTTGAATAACACTATAAAATTACTGTTGTCGCGCAGGAGCTGTTTAGGCACGCGAGCAAAGGATTGTGCAAGGTAGCATACGTCGATCAGGTTATGCCGTCCGCGGGAAAAATACGATCGTACTATGTTTTGGTTTTCACATATGACGTCATCGAAAATAAATACCGAATTTGGCAGAGCCCGTTCCGGCACGATAACTTGTTCGTTGTCGTAAAACGTGAACAATTTGACCCCGTTAATGTCCTTTAAAATATCACACAAAATTTTGTACTTTGGTTGATCCAGTGTTTTCGAATATATATAGACGTTATGAAAACGTATCCCGTTGACATTGGTGAGAAGGGCGAAAATCAAATTGGTTTTACCGCACCCGGAAGGGCCCACGATAAGCGCTCGAATCGTATTGGGCAAGAGCACACCGTGCCTCGAACCCCGCCGTTAACCCGTCGAACAATGCGGGTCAACGTTTTCGACGGCGAGTCTAACTGTTTGTTCTATGAAACGCATTATTATTATTATTATTGCAATTATTGTTATTATTTAGTATAAATATACGCTTCACCCCGATAAAACGATCACTATACAATGTCACCAGTTCGAAGAAACAACAAGAATAAAGGGAGAGGACTGATCAACTCGCTTATAAATAAAATTCCGGTCGAACTTCACGTACCTGGTAATAATCACTCGCATATTGATATTTACATTAAGCTTTTTTTATTTTATATTCTACAACCGATTATATTCGCTTCGATGTTCACGGTTCTTAATAAAAATAAATATATATATATTTTTTATAGGTTATCAGTATTGCGGACCGGGCACACGTCTGAAAGAACGATTGACACGAGGCGACAAGGGAATTAATATCTTAGATTCGTATTGCAAAGACCACGATATCGCATACGAGCGTAGCAACGCGCTGGAAGACCGTCGGAAAGCCGACTATATATTAGAGAACAGGGCGTGGGATAGGGTTAAAGCGGGAAATTCTTCTTTGAAAGAAAAAGCAGTAGCTTGGGGAGTGACCACCGCGATGAAAGCTAAACGTAAAATAGGTAGCGGGTGCGGGTTTAAGGCGGCTATCAGGGCGGCTAAAAATGTAATGAAAAAAAACAAAGGGGAAAAGGACTTGATGAAATTAAGTCGAAAATGCATTGCGGCGGCAAAAAAGGTCTCGCGTAAAAATAATGAGAAAAATCAAACGCCTCGGATTATACCCATACCTAAAACGGGTGGTATGCTACCGCTTATACCCATATTCGCCGGGTTGTCGGCACCTGGTTCGTTGA
Source organism: Therioaphis trifolii (assembly GCA_027580255.1). Taxonomy (NCBI): domain Eukaryota; kingdom Metazoa; phylum Arthropoda; class Insecta; order Hemiptera; family Aphididae; genus Therioaphis; species Therioaphis trifolii. The sequence continues at coordinate 132,859 of JALBXZ010000060.1, forward strand.
CCGGTGGCGTTTCCACCCTGGTTAAAACCATCCGCGAATGGAAGTCTAATAAAGATAAACCTGTTCATATAGGTAGTGGTTTGTTTATTAAACCTCATACGGGGGGAAAGTATAAAATCGAGAAGGGAGAAGGCTTATACATTAGACCGTATAAAGGTGGTAGTTTGGTGAAAAAAAATAAAAAAAACTAATTTCCATGCTGCCCGACAGAGCGTTGTACGATTATGAGCTTATAAAATACGCAAAAATGTTAAAAATACAACAGTTCATCGGAGTGTTCCCTAGAGACAAGTTACCCGCACGTCCGAGACACGCGGAAAAGGCTATTATCAATTTAGACACGGGTGCGGGAACTCATTGGGCAGCATACTGTAAGAAAGGGAAACTGGTAAATTATTACGACAGTTTCGGCAATCTACCACCACCGTTGGAATTACAATCGTATCTTAACGGGTGTGAAATAACATATAATTACACTAGGTACCAGGAATATAACACGAACAACTGCGGTCGTCTGTGTTTAGAATTTTTAACGACATGTCGTACACGTTCACGTTAAAGGGGAATTCGAGTGAGCTGTCTTGTAATGTATTCCCGCCATTAGATGTAGATCACGCTTCAAAATTATGTATCTTAAGCCTATACACGAATAATTCTATACCGAATATCGAGCCGGGCTGTAACACTATAGGTTTTAACAATGCATTGGGAAAACACCACGAGGTGAATTTGACTACAGGCGCATACGAATTAGCGAGTTTGGAGTCGAGTATAAAAAAACAATTACCCGATTCAATAAAGTTCATATTGAAGGCGGACGTCTGTACATTAAAATGTGTAATGGAGTGTGGTGATGAAATAGATTTCACAGTCCAAAACAATATATCTAAATTATTAGGGTTTGAGAATATCAAGTACAAAGCTAATACGAAACACGTATCCTCTAATGTGATAAATATTATGAAAGTCAACAGTATAAAAATAGAATGCAATCTGACCGCGGGTTCATTCAACAACGGTGAACCCGACCAGACTATACACGAGTTTTATCCTTCTGTTCCACCGGGGTATAAGGTCAGTGAAGTACCACGGCATTCAGTCTATTACCCCCTCGTTGGGACGTCTATAAGTAAAGTGAGCATAACGGTAAAAGATCAAGACGATAATTTAATTAATTTACGCGGAGAACCTATCACGGTCCGCCTGCAAATCTTAAGCGGCGGGCATGGCTATCAAATTTAACGTTGGTATAAATAGAGCTGCAGTTTACAAACGAAATAGTAATGTATCAAAAGTCGGACGAGCAGCAGTGACAACAATAGTTACGCCGCCGTCGGTGAACAGAAAGAAGAAAAAGAAGCCAAAAACAAGAAAAAAAACCAAACTGACGAGCGTTAATCGAGAATTTTTACGATCGTTAAAAACTCTTTAATAATGGACGAAGAATATCTAGATGTATCCGCAGGGTATGTAGACGAATGTAGAATAATTCAAAAACAATATCATTCTTTTCTCCCGTATTCGAATACCGCCATGTCCAATAACGATGAGATTAGAATATCTATTCAAAATATGGACGCTTATACTCTACCGTGTGAAAGTTATATCTATATCGAGGGGAAGATTAATAATCCATCAGGAGTTACTTTGTCCACGGCCGATTACGATACCGAGGGGAAACCTAAAACACCGGTAGATATCGTCCCGGTTGCACCGCAGGAAAGACCTGCTTCGGGCGCGCCCGAGTACTATTTCTCAAACAATGGTTTAGCATTTCTTTTTTCCGAGATGAGATATGAATTGAACGGTACGGAAATACAAAAATTGAAGTATCCAGGGATATCTACATGTCTGAAGGGGTACTGCTCGTATTCAACCGACGACCTGCACGAGCTTCAGAACGCCGCGTGGGATATAAAAATGGACGGTCAGGATAATACAAAATTGATGCACAACAGTAAATTTTCCGGGTGTATCCCGCTAAAACATTTGTTTGGGTTTTGTGAGGACTACAAGAAAATATTGCTCAACTGTAATCAGCAATTGATTTTAAATCGGTCTTCTAGCGATTTGGATGTGCTATACGTCAAAGGAGATATGAAAAATGATGATAAGTACAAAAAAGTTACGATCGAGTTGAGTAAAATCCTATGGAAAATACCCATTATAAAAGTGATCGATAGAGAAAAATTGAAACTTTTAAAAGTTTTAGACTCTCGTCGAACTTTAGCGTGTGCTTTTCGAAATTGGGATTTATGCGAGTATCCGGTTCTACCGCAGAATACATCTCACTCGTGGACAGTCAAATCTAGTAATTTACTGGAAAAACCCCGTTTTGCGTTAATCGGTTTTCAAACGAAACGGAAAAATAATCTGAGCAGCCCGTCCGGTCGATTCGATAACTGCAATTTGAAAAATCTCAAAGTACACCTGAACTCGGAAGTGTACCCGTACGAAGATTTCCACGCTGACTTTGCTGGGAAACAGATATCGCTGTTGTACAAGGCGTATACCGATTTTCAAAAGTCCTACTATGATAAAACCGAGTGCAAACCGCTACTTTCGAAAGATAATTATTTCAACATTGCTCCAATAGTCGTTGTGGATTTATCACACCAGAACGATAATGTAAAGTCAGCTACCGTAGACTTACGAATAGAGTTCGAGACCAGTAAAACCATACCGGACCAAACCGCTGCATACTGTTTGATATTACACGATCAGGTCATAACATATAGTCCGTTTAGCGGTGAAGTCAGAAAACTATAATTTATTTATGTAAATATGTTTTATTCAATAAACGAAAAATACTTATTATAATGTCACGTTTGTTTTTATTCCACATATAAATAAATACAAAATTATGATATATCACATAATAATATATTATTATGATTTATACAAATATATTAGGTATATAAAGTATTTATATGCATGAGGTTAGTATCCCCACCAATATGTTCTATCAAGTTCGCTCGTTGCAGACGGATGTATTGCATAGGTCGGCGCTGACGGTGGTGGTGGTGGATAATTGTTAAAATATAGAGGCCCGTCGTTCTCGTCACACACGGTCGACATATATTCATGATGAGTGTATGTATAGTCCTCCTCCACTTCCTCTTCCTCCTGAGTAGAATTTGAGAGTGGTGATAGTGGTAGTGATAGTGTTAACGAATCCACCTTGCGATCACATGCAGTAAAACACAACATGTTATTATAAATTATTTATATATATATATATGTATAAAATATAGATAATAAATGTTATAATTACTTTACTCTGGTCGTTATGCGCTACAGGTACCCATTTCTCAGATATTTGTTTCTGTTTGACCAAATTATTATTCTTGAAAATATCCATGTTCGACATGTTTTTATCAACTATTTCGAACTAAATACTCGTATAATAATGTAAACAATGAAAAAATAGACTTGACTCGCAAACGAATGAATATATACTAAATCATACACCTTTTATGTTTACTAGTCTCTTATAATATTGTTAATTATTCTATGTTTACATGTAGTATATTATAGAAAAATGAAAAAAAATATGGGGGGGGGTTCAGTAAGGAGAAGGGGATGACCTGAGTGGAAGCATAACTCTGTCTTATACAAATAGAAGTAATTAGCACCAATAATCAATTAGTATAAATTAATTAGACACCTAGTAGTAATTATCACCTATTAGTATATAATAACAGATCAATTAAGGAGGACGGGAGGGTAGCCTGGATTTACCTGGATTTGCGGGGGACCCAGAAACGGCTATTTTACCCTACTTCTATCCCAATTTTATTTTCTCCTTAATTCTCCTTTAACCTAACCTTAAGGTGCTATGCACATTACCAGTGTCAACATCATCGCCAGAACGTATGTTTTCAACTCTGAAAAGAGTGAAAACATATTTATGAAACACAATGTCTGAGGTTTGAATCTTAATTAAAATATATTCAATATTTTTCATAATATACTTTCTGTGGTAGAGACTAGAGATTAAATTTATGTATAATGAATAATGATTTATTTGTTTGTTCCACAGAATCGATTAAATGGACCCTGAAGAAGTGCTTAATGAATTAGCATTAAGACCACGTAGAGTGGATCTTTTATTGTAATTTGTTATGTAGTATCTAGGACCTACATAGTAGGTACCAATAAAGTTAATGTTTCAATGTACCTGCATATTTTGTTATTATTTATTTTAATGTATACTATATTGTATATTTATATTGAGAAGTGTTTATTGCTTATATGATATAAAAAAAAATTGAGGAGGAGGGAGGAAATTGGTGAAATGTACAAAAATGTAATCCCCCCCCATAACCATGACCAAATTACGCCACTGTTCACCAAACATGGTCCATGGACTCTATACGTATGGTGACCAGATATAAAAATCCAAAAAAAAGTACATTTTAAAACTTAGCTCCTCCTCTGTCATAATTAACCAATGTGTACTTTTTTACCCATTTTGCCCATACCATAGCCCATAGGTATTAGTGACCATAGGTCATCTCCATTTATATAATTTTTTTTTATCTGATTACTCTATTATTTTTTTCCTATTATCAACAATAAAAACTAATTATTAGAAATTATGTCAACTAATTTAGTGTGTGTGTCTAAGATGAAAATACTTTAAATTTAAGATTTTAGTAAACTTAAACTTAAGTATAAATTATTTTTTAAAGGTAAAATTACCCAAGTGTAAAATTTAAATAAATAAATACAAAAAAATAAATTTATAAATTATATATTTATTAAAAAAACATAAGATTAAAAAAAATTTAAAATAAATAACATGTGTCCTTCATGGTGGTATTTTTTTAGTTAAAACATAATAAAACATATGTTTCTTACATATTAACCTATAAAAACATAACATTTAAATTAAAAAAAAATAAAAATAAACAACATGAATCCTTCATAATGGTATTTTTTAAGTTAAAACATAAAACAATATGTTTCTTACACATCAACTATAAAAACATAACGTTTAAATTTAGGAATAAAAAATAAATAGGTAATATTTGTAATAAAAAATTCAAAAATATTTTTGAGATCCGTGAATTTCTTTTAGGAGCTTAGTGTCCAACTTCAAAGTTTGGAACATTTCATTACAACTTTCATCAAAGTTAGTAAAAACTAGCATTACTGACTTTAATGTTGAAACATGTAATTGAGATTTATCAGATGTCCAATATTTATTGATTTGTGAAAACAATCTTTCTATCGGTGCACTTGTACCAGGGAGACTTAACACAAATTGGCACACTATTTCTAGGTGCTTTACTGGAATGTCTTTATTCTTCATGAAATTAAAAAAAAATAGCCAACGCTCCTCAGTTGAAGTATTATTTTTTTTCCATTCAGATATTTTTTCTGAATTCAAAAATATTTTTAAATGACCTATTTCATCAAAAAGTAGGTCTTTATTTAGTTTTTCACCAATTGAATTTTTAAAAGTATCACAAGAAAGTAATACTGTTTTCCATTCAATAGGTTCTCGCAAACAGATCCAAGAGAATAATCTTAAGTCATTCATATTGGTTGACCATTTATTTAAATAATTTATACAACTATTGTAAAAGTCTTTAGCTTGAAGTGAAAATTGGTCACGATAATCATTTTGAAGTTTTGATAGTGATTCTCTCACTTTAGTTGGTAAAAATATTTCTTTTTCTCTGTGTGTTAGAGTATCCATGAGTTTAAAGTATTCTAATGCTGCTTCAGTTGCAGATATTTTATCACCCTCAACATTTAAAATAGTTTGATGAAATAAAGATGAATTGTTGTGAACAAACCAAAACCAAATTTCTCCCAGAGGATTTTCAAAGAAATCTTTTAAGATTGTTGGGCATTCTACTGAGTCAAAATATTCTTTTAATGGCTTAAACATTTGTAAAATTCGTTCAACTGCAGGCATTAAACTTAAAAATCTAGTTTTTGAAAAAGACAACATTTTTTTATACTCAACTTCTACAGTATCACAAAAGTCCTTTAATGAACTAACTCTAACAGTATAAATGTAAAAATATTTAAAAATTTTTACGACAATTACTTCAATATCAAAAGGTAAAATGTCAGATGAATTTTGAATGCAATTATTTAGAATGTGTGCCACACATCCAACACCAACAATGGAGGAAGAACATGAATTGTTTAATTTTTTGAATAAATTATTTTTTCCTTGTCTGTTTGATCCTCCAAAATTAGTGTTGGTGTTATCTGCAGATAATCCTATACACTTTGATACAATATTTAGTTTGGTTAAAGTATTAAAAACATATTCATTTAATATATCAGATGTTTCTCCAGGTAATGCTTTAAGTTCTAATAATTTAATTTGTACTCCTTTTTCTAAACTAAAATATCTTACAAGTAATGGAACTATTTTTATGTCTCTATGATTAGAAGAATCAATCATTATGCTAAAATATATAGCATTTTGTAAGGCTACATTCAATCTGAATTCGGCTTCTTTGGCAAACACATTATTGATTATACATTCAGTTTTGGTTCTACCCAATGCAAATTTTGGTTCAAATAATGTAGCAACTAACTTAGAAGTACAATCTAAAGATCTAAAACTTTGCATATGTTTGATAGTGTGATAAGCAAAAGTTCCTTCTTTAGCTGCAAATAGTAAATTTTCAGTAGTAAGATCATTAGTTTTAAAAAAATTATTTACTTTTCGACTAGATACAGCAGCATTTAAGGCTACTTTATGTTTTTGTTTTTTGATATGATTTGTTATATTGCTGCGCCCGCTATTTGATATATCAAATTCACTTTTACAAACTTCACAGTACACAATATGAAATATTGAAGTCGGTTTTATAAACGTAAACTCTTTTTGTAGATTCGAATTAAACACACATTTTCTACGTGGTGGACTCATTGTAAAACAATTTTATATTATATTATTTTTAATACGTTCTCTCGGAGACTGTTTTCTCGTTTACGGCAGTATACGTTCGCCGTTTATCTTTGTTATCTGTTATTTGATGTCTACTGTTATAAATATAGAAACGGTGGTAATAATCACTATCACTGATATAACAAAACAGATAACAAATTGAATTAACCATGCTACAACTAGTGCTACCAACCAATAACAATGCTTTATGTCAAACCATAAAATATAAATTATAAAAAACAGTAAAAACACATAAACACGTAATAGCTCATTTTTTTAAAAAAAAGAGTACACTTTCATGTACTTAACACTATTGTTAAGGACACTAGGACACACATCAAAAAAGAGTACTGTCCTGCAAAAAAGAGTAGGTACGTCTGGTCACTAGTGGTGGAGAACTATCGATAGTGCTATCGATAGTTATCGATAGTCACTACTATCGTACGACATCGATAGTTTGAAGGCCACCATCGATAGTTTTCGATAGTCGTTATCACTATCAATAATTTGAAATTTCTATTTATATTGTGATTATAATTTATAATATAGTATTTATTAGTTTAATCTTGTTAAGTTTTTAATTTTTATAATAAGTATTCGTTTCTCTTTCTAACTTAAAATGGGTAAAAGGAAAATTTCTAATGTTTGGACCTATTTTACCAGAAGTACAGATAGAAAACTTGCAAAATGTTGCAAATGTAAAAAAGAGTACAGAACCAGTGGCAATACCAGTAATCTCAAAGACCATCTTAAGAGAATGCACCCAGAAATACAATCTACTTTAGTTGAGTCAGATGATGAAGATACTCAAAGTACTCATTCAATATCCACATATTTTAAAAAACAAAATGTTTATGACCGTGACAGCAACCGTAAAAAAGAAATAGATAAGGCGTTGATTTTAATGGTTTGTAAAGACTTCCAACCTTTTTCTATTGTTGAAGACACAGGATTCCAAAATCTAGTTAAAACACTTGATCCAAGGTATGTATTACCAAGTAGACCAATGTTAAGAGACTCTCTATTAAAGCAAAATTATGAAATATGTAAAGAAAAATTATTTGCTCTACTTCAAAATGTTTGTCATGTAAGTTTGACATGCGATTTATGGTCTTCGCCGCAATACCGTCATGATTATTGTCACAGGGTGATCGGGGTCACAAACCTCTTGTGCCAGGGGTTCAAGGTTGTGTCGTACCCGTACAACACGACAATGATACGTTAACTAGGTGAACCAGATCAACCGCACACACACACACACACACGAATACGAATATAAACAAACACATATTTTCACTCTGCTCAGCGCCTTGCATGGTCATCGGTGTATCCGTTGTATTTCTGAAAGTATTGTAGACACTACCCGTCAAAACTGGCGCATCAGGTATTACCCAGACGTTCCGGTAACGTCCATCACGATGGTCGAGCTCCCATCCTTGGTGACGAAATGTTGGCTATATGGCACGAGAACGACCGCTATTCGTTCGAAGACTCTGATCGTTTCGAAGAGGATTCGCTGTGTACGTGGAGCAGCGAACCGGAATCTGCATGCATTAATTGGAGAGGATGGAGGAAACCGACAGAACAGAACTCTGAAGACGGTTAGTATTTTCTTTGATAACACCTTCATATTTCGAATTACTACAATGTTTGGTACCTAGACCTTATGTTTTATTCACTAATTTAAAAGATAAAATGCCAACCTTTTAACAAAAAAAAAAAAAAAGAAACCAATTTTCTACAAATATTTATCCGAGTATTTATCAGATTAATCATCTCAAGTTGTGTTAATTTAGTTGATGCTTATTAAGTTATAAACTTCTCGGTATTATATTTTAAATGTTTTGTCTTTACTCAATAATAATCATTAATTAATAGTTTTAAAAGTACCTTAAATTTATTTGATTATTTAGTTATTAGGTATTATTGCTTTTTTTAGCATAGATATTTAGTTCTTATAATCTACGTAGGTGAAAGTTTTTTTTTTCTAGTACAATAGCTAAATTATAAACTTAAGTTTTGAAGTATCAATTCCATCTTTATGTTTTGTATTTTATTGAAAGTATGTGTTTAAGTTGGTGATGAGAAAGAAAATTCAAAAGAAAAGTTTTTACTCATTCGTATTATAGGGAAAACACTATAGGATATCAAACAAATGTTATAATATTGGCTAATCATCAAATAGGAATTTTGTCCTAGATTTTTTTTTCTTTGTATGTTCGTATTAAATGTAGGTCTTACCGACCTGGATACTTGTTTGGAGTTATCAGCAGGGGCGGAGTGGCCCACCGGGATACCGGGAAAAATCCCGGTGGCCTGGAAGCTAAATGGCCCGTTTACCTTAAGTATAGATAATAATAATGTAGAGTAATGAAAAAGTTTATTTATCTATACTTTTAGATTCTGAGTGAAGCGAAGGATCTTATGGTTTTACAATGATGTTTATTTATTTATTTATTTATTTTTTTTTTTCTGTAAACACTTTTTCGTATAGAAATCTTTGTCCAAAAGTTTCGTCTAGCAACTTTTTAGATTCAAAATTGAACTGAAATGGTACTTTAGATAGGTCATTTTTCCAAAATCTCCATAGTTTTTCCAGTAATCAAGAATAACAATCAAAAAACTGAGTAAAAACGGTAAAATCGGTAAAAATCCGCCGTAAACGAGATTTTCACTGTTCACATTTTAGGTATTTAGTCATAAATCAAAAAGTATTGAAGATAGAAACTTGAAAATTTTATCCAATATCAAATACATACTTTTTTATATTGGACAAAATTTTTAGAACAATTATAGCACTTTTGACTTAAATATAGAACTTTTAATTTACCAAATTGTTACTATACTTTTCCGTTATTTTGTCATTAGATAAAATACGTTGCGAGTGGTACATACATTTATATTTCATACGTACCTATTAAAAAGTTTTGTTTTTAAATATTATGTTCATTTCAACCTAAAATATTTCTCATCAAAATGAGCGATAATAAGAAAAGAAAAGGTGGCGCTGAAAGAGAGAGGGAAAAAAGTAAAAAGTTAGTTAAAAGTTAAAAAGGAATTGAAAATTTTGAGTGGCCTGGAGTAAATTAATTTTCCTGGCCTGAATTTTTTTCTCACTCCGCCCCTGGTTATCAGCCTATTATTTTGAAATCTCGAATCAACACAAAATTGTATAGTTTTTAATAATGTTTTTACTAATTACCTATGAACAAATTATAAATTTTAACAGTACTGCTTGGTAATTAGTTATTAGTTGATGATTTATTATTCCTATATATCTTAATATCTTTGAGTGTAATAAAAAATTATTTTAACACCTATCTACCCATTTTATTACAATGTTTAAGTATTTAATTTAACCATAGATTCTGCCAATTGTCGTTTATAATTGTTTTGATGTTTGACTATTTATATTTTGAAATTATCGACAAATTATTTCGTGGTTATAAAACTTAAACCATATAAATTTTTTATTTTCCCAACATTAAGTAATCTTAGTTTGCCTATATTATTCAAAAAAAAAAAAAAAAAAAAAAAAGGAAAGAAACATAGTTATTATGAATTATTATTTTTAACATTACAATAATAATTTTTTTCCTAATTGTTGTGTATTTATTTAAATAATTTCAATTCTATATATATAACACGTATAAAGATGTAAAATTTTGAATTATTAAGTATTAAGAAAATTAGAAAATATTTTATGAATAGTTGTGTATTATACTCTTGATAATGTATGAAAAATAAATCATGCTTTGGGTGGTTGCAAAAGGATTAGTTACTCATAAATTTGACAGTTTTAGGTCTAACTATTTTATTATGCCTCGTAATCTTAGAAGAAAATAAATTAAGCATTTAGGTATTTTTTATATAATATGGAGTAGTATAAAATTATATGTACACATTTATAATTATTGCCCGATTGCATAGTATACATATACCTAGTTATTATACCATAAAATATAAGTAGTAGATATTTAATATTAATTATTTTATATAAATGTTGAGGATGTATATAAAATATTTCGTATGAACATTCTCAGTAAAGATTTAATTTTTTGTATTAATAATTATTTACTTTGAAATTTAAACTTAGAGGTACATATTACCTACATATTATGCTTTTGATGATAAATTAATTTTTGGTACCTTTACTGAAAAAAAAATTAGTTGCAAAAAGTGAATTGATTTAATTGTTTATTGTTAAATACTGTTAGAATTAACTGTTCTTACAGTATAAAATTATTAAATTAATGTGAGTGTGATCATATACAGACTAGACTAATGTGTTACAAATTTGCTAATAGTCTGATAATATAAAACAATTATTTATGTAGAAAATTTGGCATATTTTAGAACACATTTTGATATCATTACTTAGTAGAAATTATTTGTGACCACTAAGCAGTTTCCTCTATATTGTATTCAATTCAGGGCCGGATTTGGGGAGAGCTGAGTGGGCTATAGCTCAGGGGCCCCCACAATTTTGTAATTATTTAATTTTATTAGTAAATTTAATGTAATCTTAAATATACACATGTAAGTCTGGAATCATATGTCAAAAAGTTGTTGTTCATATTGTGATGATCAATGACAATTCACTATTAAAGTAATTTGGTAATAATTATAATCTGTAATATTACAAAATTGAAAATACTGTAGACTATAAGTACATTGTTTATGCATTACTAAATGTTTGGCCTTTAAAAACTAATGTTTAATAAAGTTTACTTTTTTTTGTAGGCATTGAAATATTCCAGCCATTTAATTTAAATTACTTAGCATTATTATTCATTATTTCTTACTTAATCAACTATATTTTCTTAATTAAAGCAATTTTTATTTTTATTAAGCAAATTTATAAGCTTACTTAATTTGATTGTTTTTGTAATTATGATATATTACAAAATAAATAGTTAATTGGTGCTATGAGTATGTATAATAGTAATAGTCATTTAATTTATAAGAAAACATGTTTTCTTGTTTATTTATCAGGGGCCCCTACTTTATATTTTACTCTCGAGCCCCCTATCCCTAAATCTGCCCCTGTTTCAATTGGCAATTTGTGTTTTGAAATATTTTAAATTTTTAATTGAGAGGTTTTGAATTCTTTATTTACTTCCACCTTAGTCTAAAAGTAAAAATATCTTTATTTTAGTAAGTGTTTGTGTGTTTTGGTTATTACAAATAGTTGAATTTAATTATTTTGTAACAACCAATATGTTTGTGTTATACCTATTAAATGTTTTACAATATTTTAATGAGTTTAATTTTTAATTTATCGTTAACTGCAAAAATTATGAATAATGGTTAATACAATAAAAGTATTTTTTTACAAGTGTTGAATAGGTGTATATGAGAACAGCTAGTCAAACATATTACATATGTTATTCTAGCTGTATGTTTAAGGTTCTGGAAAATGACTTGTAAATATTTTTTGAAGCCAAGTTTTATTTTTTTACTTATTAGATATTTGCATACAAGGTGATTCAGCAATTATGTTATAGTAACTTTATTATATAGATATTTAAAATAGAGTAGAATGTATATTATGAAAGTTTCTTTACTTAAAGAAATTTTAAATTATAAGTAAATTTCATATTTTTTAACTACTTTCAAAGGATAGTTTTGGAGTTGACTTTTTTAAGTTAATAAAAATATTTTTTTTTATTAATTTTAGTGGTTGAAAAACCTAATATACAAAACGTTTGGTATACGAGTGGTTTTAAATTTTGTGGCTTTGTACCTGTTAGATTTATTTATGACCGTACACACAAACACAAATCACATGGACTGCACATTGATGTAATACAACTCCTAAAAACTTAAAATTGCTCTTTAACCTAAAGTTTTGCATTAATTAACAATTTAAATCACTAAAATTTACTAAAAATATACCTTCTTTGTGTTTAAACATATTTCTCGTTTGACTTAAGACTATTAATTCCAAAAACTTCCTCTTTAGGGTAGTTAAAAAATATGAAATTTACTTATTGTTTTATATTTTTTTGAATAAAGAAACAAACACAATTGTTGAATCACATTGTTTATACCTATTATATTAAATGTTAAAAGTAAAGTGTATAACATGTATAGACATTTTATATAATGCTTGGACTTTTTGATAAATCATATTATAACATGTCAAATTATTAAATGAAATGCTTAGGAATTATACAACATCATTAGACATTAAATATAAATTAAATGTAGATATAATAGTTTATTTATAGATTAAAGAGTAGTATAATTATTTATGATAATAGTTAAATATTTATAACCTAACCTCTGTAGTCTAAAAATTAAAATATCAATACTCTAGTTATTATCTTTATTCTGTAAATAAACTGTGTTAGATTTTTTTTTCTAGGTAATGTCCATATTGAAATTATATTAAATTATATTTAGGTACCTACTTCTCAAAAAAGCTCATGCATTATATTAAATGTTTAGGTATTTTATAGAATAAAAACCATTATACACTTTTCCAAAACATGCATTAGTAGATATTAACTCCTTAATAATTTATCTCGTAATTTATCTAAATATTCTAGTTGAAAAGTGCAAGTGTAATATTGTATTTATTTATTTAAGCTTATTCCAATCAATTTATAATATTCTTTTGCCCTTTAAACCATTGTGTGAAATATATTGTTCAATTAATTCAGTAATCATTTATTTTTGTATTTATAAATGATAATAATCATTAAATACCTACATATAATATATATTTTAAGTTTATTGGTATTAATTTAGTAGGTACATAACTAATCTTTTTATATCTAATAATATGTAACATTAATAGTCTAGTCAATTTATAATTTTATCTTATCTTATAAAGTTAATGTATACCTGGTTTTACTATCAATTTCAATGTTAAAACACTCTGGTAAAAGACCATTTGTTTAATTGTTTTAATATAACATTAAGTCTAGTTTATATGGGATTATTATAAACAGATTTATTTTGTGAAAATATCATTCAATTTAATCTTAAATCCCATAATTTATGTCTGTGATATGTATTGTTATACATATCATAAAAAATAAAAATTGAATTATTTATAGTTTTAATTTAATCTTATTGAATGTTTAATTTTGTATTAGTTTAATTTTAGTAATAATTAATTTGGACTTAATTTTGGAAACATTTTTTCTTCTTAAGATTTACATTATCAATTATTAGGAACTAGTTAATATAGAACTACTATTAAATTGCACATAAAATTGATAAATTAAAAAAATTGTTACAATAAATATGCGATGCAAATAGTGAATTGATAAAAATAGTATATGGCATTTTCATATTAGCATTAAAACATCTTAAACATTTAGTTTGTAATATTCCTTTTAGTATTAATTTTGAGAGTATGAAATAAATCTTATTGTGTGTAACAAAATATTTGTAATTTGAGTTAGGTATGCCTAATTTAACTTAGTACTTCAAATCCAGTATAACTTTATTGCTTAAAAATTTCATAGATTTTTTATTATTATTCTTTGCTACACATGTTCTATATGTATGATTGTTAAAGAATTTCATGTAATGTGTACAGTCATATTAAAGTTGATATTTTGTTCAATTATTAAAACTAGTAGGCAATGTATTTTCAGAATTTATAATCGCCATTATATATAATAATAATAATATCTTTAAAACATTGAAATTATGTATTTGTTAATAGAAATAAAAGCAGGTGTATACACATAAAATATGTGGTCCTTCCTGATGGTGTAGTTGTATTTTATTATTTTACATAAATTTCATTTTAAAATGGGGTGATGGTTGTCATAAATTGTTGTTTAACATCACCATTAGGTAACATTAATTCCATTGGAAAAGTGTCAGACATCTTGGTAATTAAATGTTTTGGAAATAATTTCAGGGGGCTCTCTAAGTATGTATAGACACCTGGCCTCGGCTCTACATTGGCTGCATAGCAACAGTGCCCACAAGTAGAGGAGGGGATCAATAAATATTGTGTGATGTATTGAGTGTGTTAGGGAGTAATGTAAGCTTCTTTTGTATATATTTTTTTCTAATTTTGGAAAATGTCAGCTCTGTCGTCACTGCTCAATCATAGAAGTATTTTAGAACCTTAATTTGTTGTAATTGTGTGTTTGTATTATGTAAATAATAATTATACTGTCGCCATTTCGCCTCATAGTACCAATTTTAACAAACTGAGTTTAAAAAATATTCAATAATCGTCTTAAATACCTCGTAAATTATTTTATTTAATAAAACTTAGTATCATTTAGTGACGACACTAACTACAGCTAATTGGGTGTATAATTATGCTGGACATTTAACCCTAGTTGGGTATGGCTACTAATTTCACAAATTTTATGGATATTATCACCATTAAGAGACATTGAAACCAATTAACCAGTTTTTATTTAATTTTTGTGAATTTAAGTGGGTTAAATATAATAACAAATAATAATAATGATTAGTTTGAGATTTTCTTTTAACATGATATGCTTGTCTAAATTGTCCATATTATCTATTATTAGAGTTATTTCCAGAAAATAGAAATTTTGTGCAATTGAATAGTATGTGTTAAAATTCAAAGAAACACATGTGTCATGTTATATAAAGTCATATTTAATTATCTATTTTTAAATCTGATGCACATGTTATTCAGTTAACACATACAATGTGAATTAGGGAGTAGATACCATTAAAAATGTATATTTTAAATGTTGGTTAGAAATTAACAATTGTTAACTTTTATTAAATATTTTCATAATTTATTTAAAATCTTGAAAATGGCTTTAAATATTCATGTACCAAAGGTTAAAATTTTTTACAATTCACCTGGTCCCGTTTTAAATATGTTCCTGAGTAAAACTGACGTATAAGGTTCTTTTAGATCAACTTGGTAGTCGAAATAATCACATTGTCATTACTATAGCGGAAATGTATTTATCAAATTTAATATAAGTACCATGTTTATGATTTATGACGGCTACCAATAAAATACAGTGAATTAATTTATTATGTAGTAGGAAGTACTGTAATGGTAACCTCTTGATAACAGTTACTAACTGAAATGTGTGCTAAGTACAATCTAAATAACACAAATATTTTAATGTTCTTAATAATTTATTGTAAAATAATAGATAGAATTGAAAAAAATTCATTTAAAATTATGTAAAACTACATACTGTTCTTTTTACTTGAAAAATTTGTACATTCAAATATTTGTAATTTTTTTTACCTACTATAAAATATGTTTTTATATTCATTTTTCAGAGCGTAAAGAAGAAGTTAAACCTTTGGTAGAATTAGCTGCTCAGTGTGTTGCTTTATACATACCATATGAGCTAGTTGAACAAGAGTACCCACCTGTCCCAGAAGAACTTCAGCTCCGCATAGCATTTTGGAGCTTCCCCGACAGTGAAGATGATATTCGTTTGTACTCATGTTTGGCCAATTCAAACTCTGACGAATTTTTACGAGGTCAGAATTTGTATACATCTAATGCAGTTAAGGATGCTGTACAGATAGGATTTCATTTGAGCGCTAATGTCCATCATGGTGGCCGTGCAGTATTTAATGTGGCAATTACTTTTGATCGAAAGAAAATAACAACATGTAATTGTACTTGTGAGCCCATGTCGTATTGGTGTTCACATGTTGTTGCTGTCTGTTTACACAGAATATATTGTGTAAGAAACTTATTACTTTAAATTAATTTTAAAATTTTATACATGTCTTAAAAATATACTACATAATTTTTACTATCATCTCGACTATCATTTATGTAATTATTTATGCATATTTTATTTGTGAAATTTAGCCCGAACAAGTTTGTTTACGAGCACCTGTTAGTGAAAGTCTTTCTCGTTTAGAACGAGATCAATTACAAAAATTTGCACAGTATCTGATAAGTGAATTACCTCAACAGATACTACCTGCCGCACAACGATTGTTAGATTCTCTGTTGTCTTCACATCCAACTGCTATTAACTCGGTAAGATTTATTTTAGTAAAAATAAAACATAATGAGTAAGATATCATTGTGAAACATAGTGATGTTAAAATAAAAATAAATCTCATTCGTTAACTTTTTTTTTGTATTTAGACGAGTGGAGCACCAGATCCTACTGCAGGTGCATCTGTAAATGAACAAACTACATGGTTCTTAGATGAAAAAACATTGCACAACAATATAAAAAAAAGTTTGATCAAATTTTGTATTCCTTCACCTTTAGTTATTAGGTAACAATACATTTTGTGTTATTTATTATAAAAAAACTTTTCAGAATTAACCAAACTTATTTGCAGCGATGTTAATACTTTATCTCAATCAGTTCCACCTGCTACCGCAGAATGGACAAATCTGTTGCGCCCATTACGAGGTCGTGAACCTGAAGGCTTATGGAATTTATTGTCAATTGTAAGAGAAATGTTTCGTAGAAATGATGAGAATGCTTTACATTTGTTGGAAGTGCTCACAGAAGAAGCTGTTGCATGTGATCAAGTATGGATAACTAAGAACGATTCTTCTTTCTTATTTTTACATATCTTAATTTGACTTCTTCAATTTTTATTTGTAGATTATGGTTTGGTGGTTTAATACAAGAGTAGCATTACAAGGCGGAGGAAGTGGAGGAATTAAACACACCGGGCCTGCTGGCAATACAAATACGGCATCTCATGCTTGTGCTTTACTTTGTGACGAAATGGTTACTCTTTGGCGTTTGGCAGCTTTAAATCCCAGCATATCACCTGATCATAAAGCATCACTTAAAATTAAATTTAAAGATTGGCAAGAAAAAATATTTTCAAGAGTATGTATAATATTTTATATATATATATAATTGTACTTAATTTATTGCATTGATATATAACTAACATAATATGTATTGTAGGTCGTAAAACATAGAAACATGTCAAACAGTAAATTATTGAATCATTTTCGCCAAGATACAGAAATTTTTGTTGGTTTTAAGCCAGCATGTGAAGCTTGTGATTTGGATTGGGAAGATTATCCACTAGCTGGTATTACTTATGGGACTACTTGTTGTTGTGATACTGGTTCTTGTGTGCACATTAAACGTACAGGAACAGCCGTACATTTTATGGGAGACCATGCTAATTGGAATGAATGTGGCTCATCAAGAGTAAGTTCTAATGAAAAAGATAGTTAATATTTTTCTTATACTTTTATATTAAATACACATATTTAATACTTATTTATGGTGTAGGGAAATTCTGCTCAGATATGTTTAGATGAATGTTTCTTGGATCTTAGAAGTAACCGACATTTGCATTATGGAAATAGGACTCCTCATCGATCAGAATATCGTAGTAGATCTAACATGCATATGATTTGCAATGTTCATGTACCAAATAACGAGTATGTATATTTATAATAATTCTTGTAAATAAGTAATAACATTTTATAAAATTCGTTCATTACTTTGATTGTCATTTACTATGTATATTAACACTAGATACTAAATTATTTTTATTATTATTGTAGGAATAGACCAATGACAAATGTTTATTGGGTACATATGCCGAGAAATATATCGCGACCTCCATTGGATGAAGGAAATGCAAGTAGTAGTAACTCTAGTCCAGAAGCTTATTTAACTAATGAATCGTTGAGTGTGTCAGCAAGTTGTACAAGTAACAAATTTATGCAATAAATTAAAAATTTAAATATATTTAAAATTTTGTTTCGTTTCAGATTTTAATGCATCAACTAGTTCCTCATCAAGTACTGAACCTAGTACACCTAATCAAGTTAATAGTGTTTGTAATACATCGTCTGAAAGCCAAAGTAGTGATGAAGGTGATCGATCGGCTGCACAAAAGTCCACTTCTTCTCAGACTACTCCTCCTCCAGAAGTTGACGAGTATAATTTCCTTTATTACTATGATGCGAAAAACTTGGCATCAACATCATCTGATAGTGCTAAAAAAACATCAGAAGTGAAAACATCTGATGTTCAACGACCATCAACATCTAAAGCATCTGTACCTATGACTCCTCTAATAAAATTAGATGCAGAGTGGGAAATAATGTTTTCAAGAGCTGAAGGACTCTATGCTTATGGTCATACAAATGAAGCATGTGTACTTTGTGTAAAACTTGTTGACCAGTTTTTGAAAAATCCTCCTAATTTTATAATCGAGTTACCACCTCCAATAATTAAAGGAAAACGAAAAAAGGTATATCATTTTGAAATGTATCATTGTAAAATATGTTATAATATTCCGTACCTATTTCATTAATATTTTTTATTATTATTTTAGATTAATCCTATCTGTCATCAACTATCTACATTGGCTTCGGAAATCCTGCAAAAATGCTACTTTTTGTGTTTTGTTTTAGCAGAACGGAAAGAATATTATTTACATGCTTTTAAAATTGGTTTATATGGATTAGAAATGCCAAGACTTCCAGCTAGTACAAAACCCTTAGAAGTGAGTTTATTTATTTTTTACATCATTGGCTAAAATTAGAGTTAGGTGTAACTGGAAAAAAATGGCATTAAACAAAGTATAAATCATAACGGAGCATACAAAATAGAGATTTGTTTAAATATCTTTAAAAAAATAATTATGTTAGACATACATTAAACATGTGATAGAAATTTCATTAAAATTAATTGATAAAGGGAAAACTTAAAAGTGAAGGAATAAGCTGTACGAATCTAAAATTCTAGTGTGATGTGATCTGGGTTACAAAGTCTAACAGCTAAAATGCATATTATGTTGTGTGTTCTGTATTCCAGGCTGTGAATAAGAAGAACATTTAAGTTAGCAAGTTATCTTTTAAATATGATATACTCATGCTAATCAAAAATATTCTTATCCCAATTTCAATTAATTGTAGCTATGAACATTTTACTATTTAAAAAAATAATATGTGGGGTAAAGAATTTCGCTTGTTATCTGTTAAATATTAACTGAATGTCAATGTAATATATAAATATAATAAACCATTCAGTGTTTTTGTCTTGTCTAAGAATTTTTTTCTTATATATATTCTTTTCATTTTTTTTACATATAATTTAAAACAATAGAAAATTATTATTTTTAGGTGAAAATGGCTCACCAAGAAGGAGAAATATTGAATAATTTAAAACGTATGTTGCCTTTGGGTAAGGAACAAGTAAGCATTCTTCAAAATAGAGCTAAACTTTTGCGCGACGGTAAATACAAAACTCGTGGTGAATCATTATTACCCTTGAGTTTGGCTACATTTATCTTTGAATGTTTGGCAATGTGTCAGTCTCCTTCACAAGATAAAGTTAGTGATGAAACATTAGGTTTTGAAGCATCTGTAGCAGCTTTAGGTATGAAATCCAATGTAAGTGAAGCAGAACATCCATTACTTTGTGAAGGAATTCGAAGACAAAGGTGTGTTTGAGTATTTTTAAATATATATATATATATATATATATGTATATATTTATTTATTTTTTATTAAAATTAAAATTTGTAAAATTTTAGAGGTGATTTGGCTACAAACATATTAATCCGTTATAAGAATAATCCAACACGGTTGGCGATGGCTATGGACAAACTATTAGATAGAGAAATTCATCCATTCTTACAATCAGCTATGGATGCTTGTTGGTATCAAATAAGAGATCCTAGAAATCTTCCTTTAATGGCAATGAAGAATGTAGCCAATAGT
This sequence comes from Therioaphis trifolii, assembly GCA_027580255.1. Classification (NCBI taxonomy): domain Eukaryota; kingdom Metazoa; phylum Arthropoda; class Insecta; order Hemiptera; family Aphididae; genus Therioaphis; species Therioaphis trifolii. Next base: position 153,444 of record JALBXZ010000060.1, read on the forward strand.
AATATCCATAATCAACGTAAGTGCATTAAAAAAAAATAAAAATAATTTTATTTATTTTATGAAATAAATTGTTTGTTTGGACAATTAGCTCTTCAGTGTTATAATCAAAATGCCAACAATGTGCCTGGAGAGTTGGATACAAATTTAGCAGTTTTAACATTGAATTCATTACCTACTCCAACGCAGTCTAGTAGTTGTAATACAGGATCTTCGTCTCATAGAAAAGATAACAGGTAATGTATTCAGTATACATAATGCAAATGTCATGATAAAATAAAAAAATGAATTTAAATTGTGTTTTATATTTAGTTATTATTGTTAGATACTTGCTGTAAATAGTTGTTATATAAATACTCGAATTAGGTTAATTGTTATTTGTATCTTTTAAAAAATTTTTAGTATAATTTCTATTTTAAATATTAAAATTGAATATTCAAAATTAATATTTTGCTTCTATTTAAAGCAGAAGTGTCCAACCCATAGCCCGTAATGGAGTTTAATGTGGTCCCTATGCAAATTTCTAAATCATTTATTACTTATACATATAAGAAAAAAATTATTAAAATTAAAACTTATTAATGTAGCGCAATAATTTTACTTTATATTGATTTATTAGTATGTGCATGTGTTATCGTTATTACATTGTTATGACAGTGATAGCTCAGGCACACATTAGTTAATTGTAAGAATATTCTGCTTTTTATGGTTTTTGCAACACTATTTTTGGTTGATATTACTGTTATACAAATCAGATGGAATGTATTGATTTATAGTCTAATATTTAACTAAAAAAAAAAAAAAAAAATTAGTCCTCTTTATTAGATTTTTATTAACTATATATACTCAAAGAAACATTTCCTAATCTCTATGATCATATATTAATCATGTTTTCACTTTTCGATAGTTTCTATTTTTGCAAACAATGTTTTCAAGAATGAAAAAGTAAGAATCGATTTACTATTTTATACAAGCACCTTGAATTGTTTGAGGAGTGCCATAACTTTAATTGAGCTAATTATTGACTCACACTTTCACAAAAAAAGCATTTTGTTTAGTGATAGTATGTTTTTATAAACAAACATTTAACAAATAAAAGATAATTCTATTCACTATTCGATATTGTATAATTATAAAAATGTATGTGACCCAAGACTATTTCTACTTACTTAATATGGCACAGTCTAATCAAAAGGTTAGACACCTATGGTTTTGAGGATCAATGTCATACAAATTTAATAATTTTACTTTAACAATTATTTTTTTAGGTATAAGACAAAACGCTTGTATCCCAATCAACCAAACCAAGCTTCTGAAGCAAATGCTCATCATTTATTAGAGTTGGGTAAAACCATTTTAAGTAAAGTAGGTGGACCGATACAAACTACAGTGTTCTCACAACCACCTATACCTACTCAACCACATCGCGCTCTACACATGTGTGCATTCCAATTATCCCTTTATTCTTTGGGACTTCTTAATCGTGTTACACCCAATTGGCTCAGTCGTAATTATTCATCTCAAGTTACTTGGATTGCTGATCATGCTATGGAAATAGGAGCACCAGCCACATTATTTTTACTTGGCACATGGGAGGGACTTTTGACACCCACTGAAGTAGCGAATATTGCAGACAGGATGTCTAGAAGTCATGAACGTAATACTGTTGAGGCTGCAGCGCAGTTGGCCTTATCATGTTTAAAACACTCTGTTGCTCTCAATCCAAATGAAATAACTCGTGCAATTGTACAGGTAATATAATTTCAGATGATGATGAAAATGATATGTTTTTAATCAATATTTTTGTATGTTCAGTGTAAAGAGCAATCTGATCATATGATGGAAATCGCTTGTCTTACTGTAGAAATGGCAGCTAAAGGTGGAGGAGTTTTTCCTGAAGTTTTATTCAGTGTTGCAAAACATTGGTTTGACCTGTACATGAGGGTAAATACCTAAAATGTTGTTCTCGTTTAAAATGTATTTTAACTTACTGTTTTTTTATTTTTGCAGAATTCCAATACAGATGAGGACAATTACATGCTTCAAGTGGATCCTAGAGAGGAATTTAAGTGTCCTTATGTTTATCAAGCAAACTATTCAATGTCTGTTGACACATCCCAACAACCTCCTCCTCCGTTGTATGCTCATCAATTAATGGTTCCACCACAAACATCTCCGGCTCATTTGTACCAACTTTCTTACTTTCCTAATCAATCGATTCCACAAAATTCACCTCCGCCCAATGCCCAACAATCTAACACTTTAATGTATTACCCATATGCATCTGTGCCTACATCAAATCAATATTCACAGTATTATTCTCCATATATACAGGTAAAATTAAAATATTAATTATTTGTATATACTATGTATTAATGCTGAAGTACATGATTAATAATTTCTATGTTAGTTGTGAATTTAATTGTTTTGTTATTATTTATTTCAGAATTCTGTGCAGTATCAAAATGCAAATCCTCAAAGCCAACCACAACAAGGACCACCTCAATACTTTGTTCAGCCTCTCAACCAAAATGGAAGTCAAATCAGAAGTCCACCACAACAAGCCCAGGTGTGTATTAAAATTTAATTTAATTCATGAACACTTAATTTTCATTTCATTTTCTTATATAGGCAAACATTTGTCCACCTCCAAATTTCCGTCAAATTCACCATTTGACATCAGCGTACCGTGTTGGGTTGTTAGCTTTGGACACAATGGCTAGACGTGCTCATGAACCTAATCAGGCAAAGTATTCTAGAAATCCACCATTTAGGGAAGATATTCAGTGGTTATTTCGTTTATCAAAGAAACTTGGTATGTTATTCCGAAACTTATTTATCTTTAATTTTTTTTTGGAAATTCTTTGGCCTATGACCTTTAAATAATTATTCAACATTATTGTATTTTATTTTACTAGGACCAAACTACACTCAGCAGTTTTGTTTAGCTGTCACTAATAGTGTGGTGAATCCTTTCACTCTACATGATGTTGCAATGGAAGCTGTTATGTATATGGGACATTTTAATCCTAATCCAACTCTGTGTCCTACTTTAAGTCCCCTTATAGAAAAGTGTCACTCAATGTTCGTAATATTATTTTACTTTTTGTATTTTTCACTCTCAAACTATTTAGTAAAATAAATTATATTTTGTTACATGCATAGGTATATTCAACTATTACATCAAAAGTTGTATCAATTATCATCATCAGATTATGAAGAGTATGTCGGAATACTCTTTTCTGCATATGGTGCGTTTGCGATGACACCAGAAGGCAGTACCATGTTCAAGGACTGGTTACAATCTGTTAGAAGGTGAGTAAATAAATAGTTTGATTTAAATTCGTTCTTTCAATAATCACTAAAACATGTTTTAATGAAGTACTAAAAATATTTACTTAAAAAGTGGTACGGTTTTATTATATTTAAAGTTCAAATAGTGAAATATTGAAGAAATATGCATTTTTATTTTGGAAAACTTCTTGATTATGTTAAGAAAATGTTGTTACCAAACCACTGATTATAATATTAAGTTTTAAATTATAATACTTAGTTTTAATTTGAAACATTAAATGTATTGTTTTGTATTTGTGATTTCAGATCAAAATCATGTAAAAAAGAATTATGGACAATGATAACTAATTCTCTTCCTCCAACATGACATTGGTGTTCTGAAGTAGTTGTATTCTCCGAGGGCCGCGTCACGCCCTAAACAACAACAATAACAACGTTTAGCGATTGATTTAGTTTTCCTTTTATTTTTTTATTTTTTAAATTTTCTATTTTCAAACGATCATACTTAGTTAAAATAATACATTTAACTTCTTTAATTTTCTGTACATAATATTGCGTCGCCTTAATCGGCCTAACCTATTATTATCATAACAAATTTTCGGATTACGATAGTTAATTTTCCTTTTATTTTTATTATTATTATTATTATTTTTTTTTTTTTTTTTCACTTAGCTAATTTCTCGTGATTTTATATTATTAATATTGCGTTTACTCACAATTATTTTGTTCTTATATTTTATTCGTTTATCTTTTATTATTAGTTTGATTCTCGTTTTTCTTATTTTCTATATATTTGTGCGCTCGTAAAGTCCGGTACACTGTATAAGCATAAGCTGAATATTATAATAAGACTGTTTTTTTATGTACTCAACTCGTACAAGTATTATTTACAACATAGACTAGCTTATGTTTTTAAGGCTTTAAAGGTAATGAATAATTTAAAAAAAGACTTATTTAATCTAATTCTCCAAGGAAAGTTTTTTGTTTCCCTTTCATTCCTCCCCTATTCAGGACTACTTACATCTTAAATATTTGAGATCTCTAGGCTATTTACTCGATTGATGACAATACAACCGTAGCAAATTGTGTAATATTTTATTTTCTGTATTGTCATCACCGTAGTCAATTTCATCAAAAACATTCGCTGTTAGTGTATAAAATTGATTTTTAGCACTAGTGCATTTAACGAATGCAATTAATAAAAATAAACATTTATATAATTTAGTATATATTATTTATAAATAATAAATATATATATTGAAAAAATGTGCGTTTTAAGTTTTATCAATTTATACATATACATTATTAAGTATATAAATATATATATTTTTTTTTTCGTGTGTAGCTTTAAAAAATTAATTGCCGATGAAACATTTTAGAAAAAGTATCAATTAAATGTGTTTTTTCATATTATTCGGTCGTACAAATGTGTTTTATTATTATTATTATTTTTTTGCTTATTGGATTGATAGGCTAAAAATTATTAGGCTACTATAAGATTTTAATATTAACCAAACCTAGAGTTATATTATTTATATTTAAATTATATAAAGTACGATGTTTGCTCTCAATATTTATTATTAATAGTTTTTTTTTTTTTTTTTGACTACGCTTTCAATTATATAATTTCGTTTTTGACTTCTTTTGAGTTGATTATATTTTGATTAAAAGCAACGTCCGCTCGCTCATTCACCTGTGCTCACCTTAGTACTTAAAGATACTTAAACTAAATACAATTTAAAAAATTTAAAAAAAAAATGAATTATAGAGGGTATTAAAAATAAAATATATATTTCATCAAAATAAGTTATATTCCCATCATTATCCATTGTAACTGAATTTAAAGTGTAAAAGCAATGTTAAATCAATATATATATATAAATTTACATTATACTATACCTATCCGTAATACTTTTAAGAATTAATTGTAACAAAAAAAAATATATATATATTATATAAAATTATATAATAGTTATTAAATGTTTTATTTTGTAAAATCAATTTTAATTTTATTCAATTTTTTTTTTCAAGATTTGTGGAATTATATATTATAAAACTCATAATTTTACATTATGTGTGTTATCATGTGTTTTTGAATCGTATATATAAATAATTATATATTATAAAATTAATCAATTATAATTTATTACAAAATATATAATTAATAAAAATAAATTTATTTAATAGCCTTACTTCATAATATAGGCAAAAGTAATAACTATGTATTTTGTATTATTAATATTATTGTTGTTGTTGAAACATAATTCTTCACATCCATTTCACAGGTATCAGTCTAGCCATAAAAATGATTGATGATGAGTATTGAAAGTTTTACTCATTGGTGATTTATTTTATTTATGATTTTGCGTGCTGTTGTCTGTGACAGTATGATAATTTAGTTTTGGGGTGTTAAACCTTCTTTTTTATTTTATAAGTACCAATAATTTTGTCATCTTGTAGTTTTTCCTATATTATTCCAATTCCTTAATATAATTATGAATTATTTTTTGTTCAAAGGTTCAGGTGATGAGTCTGTTTTGTTAGAAGATTAATCTTGGACTAACAGGTGCTTGTGCCTTGTGCACAGCATAGTTACGTAATATTGTAAACAATCTTAGACATTAGATTAGTGTTCTGTAGTGCGCTTGGATGACATGTCAAGTTGTTACGTAAATAAAAACAAAAACTGTAAAGCTCAAAATGCCATAAAACATGTAAATATAACAAGGAACAAATCAATCATAAAATGCCAATTGTATGGCTGTAAAAATATATTAAGCATAAAGTTTATTTAAACATTTGCCTGGCATACATTTGTTGTTTCAAATAGACGAAAGGGAGCCACTGTGTCAATGACTCCCCCCTCCATTTTTATTAAAATTATTCTGCACTGATGTGTGATCAACCCGCATCATATCCTTATCCTTATCGTTTCACGCTTACTGGATCAAAAATACTCTCATTATTCTTTTTCAATGAATTATCGATCAAATGATATTTTAAATAAGTCGACGTACTATTAGTATTTTATATTAGTATAAGTACTCATTAATATTTATTTGAAACAAGACTGGTTTAATTCAACTGCTAATTCGAGTAGTTGATCAATGATCATTCCTTAAAAAAAAGTGTAATACCCACGGTGTATAGGTACTTACTACTTAGACCCCAGGGGGTGAATCTGAAGATCATTTTCAAGGTGTGAATTGGTATCCTGTACACAGTTGAAGTGTCTACCACTTTAAAAGGAAAAGGGGTGCAAAATATTTTTATTTCATTGCCGTTTGTATTTATGAAGGCCATAAATTCTATAACGTCGCCGTTTGGCTCATCATCGTGCAGCGACTTGGACGCGTACACTGAACAAATACAGTAGTATGTATGGTGTAAAGGTGCGTCCTCACTATACCGATCGGCAAAGCTGCACCAATGTGGACGTGACTTTCTCGTGAAGAACAAGCAATGTCTAAAACAGTGCTTCTCAACCTTTTTAAAACGGCCGCCCCCCTAAGAAGCAAAATATTTTTCAACGCCCTCCACTCACTTCATTAAAATAAAAATAAAAATAGCATACATGAAAAGTTTATAATTGAATAGTTAATAAATAAATGAATATATATATATATATATATATATATATATATATATATATATATATATGTGTATTTAATTGTGAATATAATGGAAATAAAATGTAAATTGTTTTTAAATGTATTGATCAGTGAAATCGTTGTGTTTGGTGAGCCAATTTTCTTACGTTTGGTTCAAAGTTTGTGAGATGAAGACGTAAGTCTCCTCTTTTGACGATGTCGAGTCGATTTAATATTTTGATTATGAGTATTAGACTCGTTACCGCACTAAATTATCGCTCAACGAGGTAAGAGGAAGAGATATTTTCATTTATCATCGGTTAAGCATAATACAGTTAAAGAGTCATAAAGATAATGATTTGTTCGATAACGATTACAAATAAGCAAACATTTTACGCTGGTATATGTAGCTTATATTTCATAATCACGAGTTTATTTTATAAATCTATAAAAACAAATACAATTACAGATTGGCGCGTTGCTTTGAAAGTTTGAACTGAAAAAGAGTTCACCGCCCCCCTATCGCCCAAAACAAGCTCACCGTCCATCAGTACTCCTTCACCGCCCACCGGGGAGCGATATCGCCCCCGTTGAGAAGCACTGGTCTAAAATCACATTAAATTGTTTATCTTGTGATAAAGTTGAATTACGTTTTTTTTTAAACAATTGTTTTTTTTTTTTTTAATTTTCTTAATTTTTTATTCCTAATAACTATACGTACATGTGTATAATATATATTATAATTGTATGAAAACGTATATAGGTATACGCTATGGATGGGCCTCAAATATTTTTTTTACAAAATTAGTTGTCCGCAAAACTAAAAAGGTGGGAACCGCTGGTCCAGTATATAAATCGGATACTCGTTTCGTACGCATTATATAAATTAAAAAAACCAAGTGTTTTAGCAGCGAGATGACTATAAATATCGTATTCGGCGAAGCGTCAGACAATAAACTGTTTTTTTTTCAATTGACCATCGTGCAATTGTTGATTATTGGCCAAAATGGGGACGAAAAACGAAGCGGATCGGGGGCTGGGTAGGTCAACGCCACCTAGTTATAAGTAATTAACGGACTAAACTATAAAACCGATGCAAACTTTTTGTCAAACGGGTTTTTTTATGATTTTTTTTTTCGTTTTTGTAAAATTTTAGCCATATAATCTACATAGTTGGAAATGAACGTTTTGACTTCGGTCTCGATGAATCACGGACGTCGACACCTATTTCATCGTGTTTTAATTTCCGAATCGAAACCAAAGGGGACGCTTTGAGTCGAGCTAAAGCCAAAAAGACGGGCACCGCGTCCCGTCCTGCCCGTTAGGACTACCGGCAGGTCTGGGCATAGTTTAAAATCTTTTGGATTTTCAAAAGGATTTTGATTTTTAATTTTGAAAATCATATTTGCAATGATTTTGATCTGATTTTGAAATATCGTTGTAATGATTTTGATTTTTGATTAGTCATTTTTTTAGAATGGTCTTATAAAGACCGTGGTTTTTAACAGTTACTAAGATAATATCATTGTTTAATCGCCGACGAGAACCGGGACTCCTTATCATAAGGCGGTTGACTGCGCTGACTCGCACTATGGGAATTAGGTAGTGGATAAGGTGATAATGTAAATTGTAATGAACCGAAAAAAAGAACGCACCGTCTTAGTATCACTCGTGGTACATATAATAGTAATGATAATAATAATAATAATAATACGATAAAATATAATTCATATAATAGAAAAATGGGCGCCCTCACATATTGCACAACAGTGATACATTATCTTATACAATATACAAATAAAAACAAACAATTATACTTTACTGGTAATCAATTACTGATAACAATGACAATTATTACGAATTCACGGCATACGCCACTCATCAGGATGGCCACCTGGAACGGACGACGACGAACACAGCGTGTCGCGTGACGGACCAACAACTGACAGTTGGACGACCGGCAACTTGGGAAATAACAGGCGACAATATAGGCGCGACGGCAAAGGGCACGACGGCACAATAAGACTACGACAGTACGACAGTATGACCGGCGGCTAAGGCGCGACGGCAACGGCACGACGGCACAATAAGATTACGACCGGCGGCTAAGGCGCGACGGCAACGGCACGACGGCACAATAAGATTACGACCGGCGGCTAAGGCGCGATGGCAACGGCACGACGGCACAATAATAACGACCGGCGGCTAAGGCGCGACGGCAACGGCACGACGGCACAATAATAAAAAAGGTGTGACGGTACCAATCACGTGGCTTGACAGCGACACGATACCACACAAGACGTTCCAACAAGAACACACGACGACCTCCGCTCAACAAAACGACTCACAGACGAGAACAACTGCCGCAAAAAACGTCGCACGCCGAAGAACAGGGATGTTGCACACGCGGCCAAATAAACAAAAACGTGGCGCCGCGGGACGAAGAGCAAGCGCACCTATGCTCAACGGTACGCGGTTCGGAGGCGAGAGAGAGGCCTTTCAGCCGACGACAAAAACGATGTCGCGGTCCGGTAACGCCGAACATCAACAGCGGGGTGGAAGAGGAAAGTCGAAAGTTCACGCCGCCGCATTATTAAACGGTTAGATCGATACCGTGGTTGATCGCGTGGCGCGAAAAAGACCGCGATCCAATGTTAAGTTCAAACAATCATCTTATATTTTTTTATAGATTAAATTAACAATAACAATTTATTATAGAAATTAAAAATTTGATCGATTAAAATGACTAACGAAATTTCATTTTGAATAATTTAATTTTTTTAATACTTTGTAAGTCAACTTTTAAGGTGTGGATTTTAGATTTTGAAATCATCGGTTTTCAAGATTTTTTGATTTGGATTTTTAATATGCTTTTTAAAGGATTTGGATTTAGGATTCTCAAAATCTTTTTTTCCGTAATTTCGGATTTTAAGAATCAGCTTTTTAAAGATTTTGCCCAGCTCTGACTACCGGTGCGTAGTCGTGTCGCTTTGTGCACTACCTATACAGCTGTTGTCGATCGCAACGCAATAGTTAATAATTATTGCCGTCTACCGTTTCCATCGCGTGCGTGTACACGGCACGAAGCGTAGGTACCGACCGAAAGCTCCGCACGGGCACGATTATAACGACGTGGAATAACCGTTAAAAATAATATTATCATTTCAGTAGGTCTGGACCGCGTAACGCACGTACGACGACCGTTCGTTTGTGCTCCTTTATTATTAGTCTTTTTACAGTGCTGTTCCGTGGCCGGGTGCCCGTAAATTATGAATAATCGTAACGTGTAATCTCACGGGCGCCCCCTCCCCCCGTCCGTTTCCACGCTACCGTTTATTGGTTGTTGAATGAAATGTGGAAAAAACGGTTTTTACTTTCGATTATTCTGCCTGTAATAATTACGAAAAAAATGAAAACGTACCTGCACGGATACGATAGATTAAACACGTTATTTATAGGCATTAAATATGTTATAAATTCCGGACGGTTTAGTCAGTGTACTCACCCCTTTTTATCGCTGTATAATACGTATATAAATTTGTTTTTTTTTTTTTGTTCTATTTAAAACGCCAATAAAACTACATTTTTTAGAGTATAAAATAATTATTTTCACCAATACGATTTTTAGTTTTTCACAAATGGCAACCATAATTTGTACACCTTAATATTTCATAAGATAATGTATTTTATTTTAATTTTATTATTATTTATTTATTTATTTTTTATTTTTTTATTTTGAGTATTTATTGATATTGAAATTTATCTTTTTTGATCAATAATTCAAGTGGTATATAGTTATATTTGTAGTTTAGAGTGGCAGCGTGTGCCGTGGAAAAGGAGAGGGGCCAGGGGGGGGTACTCTGTTATTCTAAACTAATGTAATTAAAAACTAAAAACTTGAAAAAATATTGTGGAAAAAAAATAATATAAACTTTTTTCATAAACGTGTAAAGTATTGTATTATATTTTAATTATACATAAAAAATTCAAATTTATGCATTATATATTATACGCAGGGTCAAAACGAGTTGGAGTGGTGAAAATTTCTCTCTCGAAGCTAAAATAAAAGGTCAACTACATTAGAACGTCCGCGCGTGAAACAATCCGACTTCACACTGTTTGTAGTAGAATATTATACGAATGGAAATCCACGTGTAGATTGAGTATAAATCAGCTGCAGTACAGGGCCGGAGGGAAGTGGGGTATTGGGTAGAGGCGTGTCTAGGACCAAAATTTAGGACAGGCCTGGTTATAAAAATAATTTGTATAGTCGATACATTTTTTAAATTTTAGAAAAATTTTATTATACTTTTTAAGTCATAAGTATGAGCCATGAGGTGTAACATGACATACTAATATTAAGAACTATTTATAATATGAGCATTTATTTAATAAATTGTATTCGCCTGTTTTTCATTTTGGCGAACTCGTCAATTATCTTAGTAGGATCTTTCAACAACTCCGAACTGAACTCTCTTTCGATTGATATCAGTGCTAAATTATGAAGACGCGTAGTTGTCATAGATGTCCGTAAATATGTCTTGATTCTTCTCATAGTTGAAAAACTTCTTTCGGCTGATGCCGAACTTACTGGAATAACCAACACGCGTTCAATAACCGATTTAATCTCCTCAAATGACTTTCCCATATCGCATATTTCTTTGTAAAAATCCATAATATTTTTACAGCCAAAATACATATTTTTTGCTAATCTGCATTGACTCAATACTTTATCCGAAAAATATTTATCATCGTTATGATAATTCGTAAATTTTAAAACAAAATTATCATTTAAAAAATTGTTTGATGTCGGATTAAATACTGATATTGCAGATAAAAAATCGGAATTTTCGTTAAATCTTTTGTTCATTTCACTTAATATATTATCTACCACTGTAAAATACATAACTCGCATATTTTGAACCGTAATATCAGTATTTTTAAAACCAGTCGTTGAAGTTATAACATAATCAGTTAATGTACTATTAATATTCGTACGTCGTTTTTTATCATTTGATAAAGAAATATTTAAATTCGAAGCTGTAATTTCAGATGTTGTATAAAAGTTACTAAAATGTTCATCTGAACGTAAACGTTCAAGCTCTACTTTTGTAGTTTCAACTAATTTTAAACATTTAATTATTTCGAGGGTTAACGATTGCAAGTGTATTGAAAGTGTGTTAACAGTTGATACAATATTATCAAGAAATGTTAGAACAAATATAATATTGAAAGGACAAAACTGATTTAATAGGCCTAAGGATTAATATTGACAAAATTACCTATTTACTGTCTTTCAATAAAAAATTTAATTTAATTGAAATGGAAATGAATTAGGTAATGAAATATTTTATAATTTTCACACACGCAAGACATTTTGAAATAGTCCCGACTCCCGATATCAGTGGACGATCAATTATGGATAAAAATAAATGTATATTTAGAATACCACAGAATAAATTAAATAAGAATACTGTCTACCGATATCTATTTTTAGAACTTCTAATAAAACTGATCTTATGGTACAGGGGGTCTATTTTGTACGCCATACGAATATTGTTCGTATACGAAAATTTGACATTTTTCGTATGAATTGCTGATTCTGTATTTTCTAACTACTTTCGAATACGGAAATTCACCGTACATACGATTGAATTCCGTACGTACGAACAATGTTCGTATGTGTCACAAAAATGGTATTTTGTACATCATCATACGAAAAAAACGTTCGTGCGAAGGTATTTTGTAACTATATTCGTACGGTGTAATTGTTCATATACACGAATGGTTTTCGTATATTTTCATCGGATGGTAGCGAGCATGTGAAAGCCCGTGATTGTATAAATATTAAAAATTAAAACTTTATCCAACGTTGAATAATATTGTTGTAAACTGAAAATTTTGTTATTATAGATTTATTATTATTGTAAAAAGACTATTTAAATTTTAAATTGTAAATTTTAAATGTTTTAATTTTCAACGTTTATAAAATATTTAAGAATAAAGCTCGTGTCGCATCCGTTCGGTTCGGCCGAGCGCATTAAAATCGATAACGATCCTCGATTTGCTGTCAAACTTTGAGATGATAGGAAATTTTTGATTTTGGAACAATAACAAGCTAACAACCTAAATAACACTTGCACTAGCTGGTAAATAATCACATAACATGCTAATACACCGACTATGTACAGGCATACAGAAAATAACTACTAATATATCATTAGCCGCGCTTTACAATTGTTTTGTTTTAATTATAAGGGGTATCTCTTGTGTCCGATAATAAATGACTATCAGTATTTAATTGCCGTTATATAAATATATATTATTTTTGGATATAATTATTGAAACAATAACTCATTTATAATTAAAAGAAATATATATATACGAGTATATAAAATATGTATATATCGATAATATGGAGCTCAACGTGATTTATTACAAGTATTAATTAAAACCATTTTATATGTGTTTACCTTTTATATGGTAATACAAGGTTACATTATTAATATTAGGACCGGGAAATTTTATACATTTAAGTATAAACAATACAATGAAGACATACAGTTATTTAATTTAAACTAGGTATATAGTAAATGTACAAAAAAAAAAGTTTATTATGACCAAATTAAATATCTACGATGCTGTTTAAGATAAATATACTAATACTACGGTAAGGAGTACTGCCGTAATCATTTCATTTTTAGACGGACGGCTATTCAATATACGTATTTTATAATTTATCCACACGCTGATCGTATACGAAAATAAAATACGGAAATACGTCATCATATAATGACGTCATACGTACGAATATTATTCGTATTCGAAAAATATCCGTATGATCAACGATTCGTACACCTAAATTTCGTATGGCCTTATAAAATACCAAATTCCGTTCGTATACGAAAAAATTGCACACGAACGATCGTATGCACGAACAATATTCGTATAGCGTACAAAATAGACCCCCAGAACTCATCTAAGGACATTTTGGATGGGTTTGACATGACTTCAATGATAGAAAATTGGGCTTCTCTTAAGGAACGCCGTTCAAGTATATAGTCCACAATATTATTGTATAAACATTTTTTTTATTACTTTATAATTTAAATTTATAATATATAAGAATGAATTAAAATTAAATTGAAAATATAAGTTTAATTTTTTTTTATTTTTTCAACTAACTATATACTTTTATGAGTTTTACTGTTATTTTAACAAATCATTTACCCAATTGATAAATTTAATAATATAAACATCTAATAGGTGCATAATAATTAAAATTTCATCCGTTATTATTGCTTTGATTATATAATTTTTTTTATGAATGTAAATATAGTATTTGGAGTTCGCAATTTGGTACGACGCCCCCCCCCCCCCATCAGAAATTCTGGCGCCGGCCCTGCTGCAGTATGTCACTCGATACGACACCTGGACAGCGTGTAATAATATTTACGTGACTGCTCGCTACGTTGTAATGACGACGACGACGACGACGAGGTATCGCCGAAGCGCCTGATTTCGACTCGGCTGCTTTTACGACTCGGCACGGGCCTGATCGTCCGGGATTCGAATTCCTTAACACTAGCCGTGATCGATTATCCGCACAGACTCCCGTGGTCGGAGAGAAGAGGAGAAACGAGAATTCGACGAGGGCGGACGAAAAAGCGTATTCGAAACGGCTACGACTCGGAAAAGTCAGAATCCGAGCGTAAACGCACCGACCCCGGTCGCCAGATGATCCAGCGCGAGACATACTCTGATGTACACTGATGCAGATGATCCGGAAGAAGGAACGGCTGCCGATCAATGATGATTGGTCTGACGTGAATAATATCACGTGAAATTGGCAGTCTCCCTTCAAGACAGAACAGGCCATTTTTCAAGCGAGTTTTTTGTGTCCGAATGGACACTCAGTAAAGTCCAACGGACACCTATTAGAATAATATTTTTCTGACACTTTGTGTCCACTAAAATAAATAGTAACTGGTAGCTATTATAATGTATTTTTTTTTCGAATTTTCATAAAAAAAAAAAAAAATAATAAATAAAATATGCACCTACCTATTTGTCATTAGAATAAATTATAAAAATCAAATATGTTTATCATAAATAGTGTTTTAAGGTTAGAACCTCAAAAACTTATAATAATAGGTACTATTATTGACAACTTGACTGCCATGTAGGTTTTTGTAAACTTGCCAATTTTGACACGAGACCCAATTGTGGGTCTCACCGAACTTTCTTAGATTGCCATGAGACCCATTTCTGGATCTCAGATAACATTTTTTTTTTTTTTTTTGATATATAATAGAATATATCATCATTTATTATATTAACATCAAAATTGGATTTTACCGTGTCGCCACTTTCTATTGATATCATTAGCACTCGAGAAATATTTTTTTTCACTTTTTTATAAGCATAGACCTTATACCTGGTCTATGATTATTACTTATTACATTTGTTATCTGAATACGTTTATTCCAACATTAATTTGACCCAAACGTTAATATTACTAATAAAAAACCAAAGATGTTCTAAATGCGTATATGTGTAAACTATTAATTTGGTTACTACAACTAAAGTAACGGTCAGACTAGACCCGGCATCGGCCGAATATTTTTCGGGCAGCTTCTGCCGAATTATTCGGAGAAAAAATTCGGCCGACGAAAATGGTCAGACTTCATCCGGATTCCGGTTGATAATGTTAAATAACATTCATTTATTGTCTTGCAGTTCGACACGCAGCATGGACGTCAAATATCATTAACCCAAAATTGTTTTGGGTTAATGATATTTTTGTAGATAGAGAAAAATTTGGAGAATTCCACACACTTTTCCCAAAACTTTTAGTTCAACCAGTTAAATTGTTTGAGTACATGCGAATGTCCCCTGATCCATTTTATTACCATAAAATACATATATTTTACATAAAATCCAACCATTTTTGGAAAAACAATCGAATTTTAGAAAATGCATTACACCTGCGGAAAAGTTAACTGTTACATTTAGGTAAGTACTACAGACTAAATAATTTTTTATAACATCAAATACAATAAATAATTTAGATTCTTTTAAAAAATATTTAAACGTATGGTATTTTTTTATTTTGAAAAATAAATCAAAACTAAAAACTCAGGTATTACTTTTTGTATTTTATAAAATCTTTTTAAAAATATTCCATTGGTCATTAAACTTAATTTTTATTATTTAACTAATTACAAGTCACTATATCGTGGCAATTTAGAGAATTATACCGTGGCCCATATGTGGTGTCATCATATGTGGTGGGTCTCATGGCAGTCAAGTTGTTAATTGTTGGTAATAGCACAGAACAGGAATATGCGAAATTTCACCTATTCCGTGGTAAAAGCGCCCAAATCAATCATGCGATAACATTTATGTTATAAATATAGAATATATCTGCCCAGGAAATTTCCCGATCGGCGGAGAGCGAACAGATAAAATATAAATTTAAATTTGAGACTGAATTTAAATAATTATAACCTTAGATTATAAATTATAAAAGTTAAAATGTAATAAGTTTTTTTTTTTACTATGCAAGTTGTTACCTGTCATTAACTATAAGATGTACTTTACTAATTAATCAAAAGCAAATGCTTTTGGTTCATATCCTACATAATATGATTAGACACATGTTGTTCTTTATAATTCTTATAAATGTTTGGTAATATTAAAAACTTAGTAGTTATACATTTAAAATACTGTTTGAAATACCAGAAATGTACTTATTAGATAAATATATACTATTTTATAACATAATATTATATTGTAGGTAACACTCTCAATGTTAGGGGATTTTATTGGGGAGGTTCAGGTTACTGCGTTTAGGGAAGGTAGTCTTTTTACAAATGAAACTTGTTTTTAAGGGAGATGGAGTGGACACGCAGTGATAATTTACTAAAAAATGGCCTGAGACAGAATCAATACTCTGAACTGAAATAAAAATCGTCGAAATTCAAATTCAAGTCAAGAACGGCCGTATTCGACGGTTAGGGGGGTTTTTTTTGTTATGTTTTGTAGTTTTATATTTCTGACGAAATTTCCACGATAAATTAGGCAATATTGTGAATCTACACGTGGGTACGTGACAGGTGTGATTTTTTCGGAAAACAAAGTTCCTTTACGCGGCTCGCCGGAGGACGCGAATCGGTAAAAATCGTCACGTGACAAAAAATCCTCTACCCGCGACACCTATTACGATATACGAGCGTGTGTGTGTGTGCGTTGCCGGGCGACAGTGGATTGTTGTTGATAAAAACTCGCGCGGAAGAAGTGTATACGGGCGGAGGAATAGTCACCGAAAAGGACACGATGTGAACGTGCCGACTCTGAACTCGGGACTTGCCCTAGAGCAGTGTTTCCCAGCCTTTTTATCACCTGCACGGACCACATCGATCGACAATATTATATTGGTCGTGGACAACCTCAATTTTACGAAAACTAGGAACACCTTTTTTGCTCATTAACAAGAACACACAAATTTTATCGAAAAATATAAATGATCGCATTTCTTTGACCAGTTTTTCAATTTTACAATGTTTATACCATTACAAAAAGGTACTTGTGTACAATTAAAATAAATCACACATTTTTTTTTTCATTTCTATAACTAAACAAAATTGAAAAGTCAGTGCTCACAAATTTGGTGTCCCCCCTCCGAATTAAAGTTTTAGCCAGGGGTCCGGGGCTCAATGCTAATCGGGAACCTAATTGCATTATACCGTCTCGTCAAAGTTTGTTTTCTTCGGTTCACCTGAACAAGCAAACGTCAGGCCTCGGGTCGGTAGCGTGAAATCGTTTGAGCGGAAATAACAATATTTTAATTTATAACAATATTATTAATCAAACGCGATATTGACGACGACGACGACAAAACGCATAACACATGTATCGTAAGACCCAAACAACGCGGTCATCGCTCCGTCATGATATAAATCCAAATAATTACCGATGAACAATGTGACTCGAGACTGCGTTTTTCTTTTTCTTTTTCTTTTTTTTTTTTTACAAATCTCGCGCTCCCGTCGTCAAAGTTCACACACCTACACGGACTTGATTATTACACGTACACGTGTACTCGCCGCAGTACACCGGTGCTCTAATTGTATTTCGTACGCCGCACCGCGATAATTGCTATACTGTGTCGCATACCACACCACTTTAGCTGCACCGTGTTCGCATTAAGTGCAACGCGTGCGCTCGCACCGCGTGTGGGCTACACGTAATGTCATGCGACTACTTCGAGTGTGTGTGTGTGTGTGTGTGAGATGCTAAATCACTCAGCTGTAGTGCGTAGGTACGTAGCTGCAACTATTATTATATTGCATTGTGTGTCGACCCTCCGGGTTACACTGGTCCGTGTAAAATATAACGACTGTGAATTATTGTATTGGTCTGTAGTAGTAGTGGTGCGGTGTAACGACGTCGCGCCTAAACGTGTCTACTCGGTGTGTATCAGTAGGACTTTTCGAAATGCGATTTTTCACCCACGGAACGGCACGCGTTTGAATTTTTTTCGCGTACCACGCGTAAAGTCGCGTGACTCGAAAAACAAACGCGAATGTTGCATATTTTAAAAAACAAATGTCTGCCGAGTAACGCGGCGACGTGTCTTCAAACACACCTTTACGAAATCAATTTTTTTTTCAAATTATTTTTCGTCTTTGGAGTTTTTTGAGCTTTTTAGTTCTCTTATAATATTACAGACGTCTGCCGCTATGTTCGTGATTTAATACCACGAAAGAGAATATTTTTTCCCGATAACGTTGATATTAAAATTTTTCTTTTTCAAGCCGATAGCTTAAGAGATAAGCATTTGTAGTTTATAAAATAGAACAGCGGAGTAATGACTGAATGATTTAGTGTGGTGCTTTTGTTACCCCACCCCGCTACTCTAAACTTTAAATACTCAAGTCGAAAAAAAATGTTTAATATTAATATTTTCAAAATAAAAGAAACGCCTTTTTTCAGAATATTAAATTTAAAGTAGTGGTTGCCATTTAAGACCGGAAAAATCACGTAGAAAAAATTATAAAAAGTTTTGTTTTTCATAAATATATAGTCTGTTAGTGTTAAAAAAAAAAAAAAAAATAATAATAAATAAATATACCTATATATATATAGCTTACAATCGAATGCGATCGACCGATTTGTTTCAAGAAATCAATTTTAAAAGATCTGAGGACCTGTTTGAAAAACTTAAAAATGATCTAGTGATGATTAAAATAAAAAATGCTAAAAACTCAGTTGTCAAATCAACTGAATATACCCATGTTTTTGACATTGGTCATTCTTGAAGTGCGTATGCATGTAATATGTGTACACACATGCCTTTACCACCGACCACTCGCTCTAGTCGGTCCCAGTGGACCCGAATGTTATGTGTGTGTACTGTATACGTAATATTATGTAATACACACACACACACACACACACACTCTCGTGTATTGAGTCGTTTTAATGACGTGGTAAAAAGCCGTCACGTTTATGCCAGTGTTCAAAGGGTTTTTACCGTGCGGTGGGGGTGAACCTACTCTGCAGGTTGCAGTTTCGAGGGGTAGGTATAGGTGTACACGTGGACAACAATGACCTACGCTCTACTGCTGTAGCGGGAAAATCCAAAACGACTAATTAAAAAAATTCAATAAATTCTACGAGGAAATAAAAATGCGCAAAAATCATAAAAATCATACTGTGGAAAATAGATAAAAAAAAAAAAAAAAAAAAAACGGGACGTGTCGTGTCAATGGATTTCGTGGAAAACCGCGCGGGCGAACGTCGTATAAACAGTTATAGTTTATCCGTAGAAACGAATTATTTTACTGTTCTCCGCGAACCGTTCGATCATATTTTCTTCTCGCACGCTCGCGGAAAAACTACTGGGAAATCACAAAAGTGACCTGTCCAAAGTATCAACCGCGGAATTACGTTTTTTTGTGACGGCTATACGTATGATCGCGCGTAAACTTTTAGACGCGCGACCCGTATGCCGCCCGTACGATAAAAAAGACAAAAAAACAACCGTCGTCGTTTTCGAACCAGCGGCGATAAATAATAAAAACGCTTTAATAATAATAATACAGTACCCGTACGTGAATACCTCGCCCGCAGCTCGCCGAGTGTAAAATGTTTGAAACTATGAGCATTTTTCGTATAGCACGCACACGACTATACGTTACGATCGCGTTAATGTAGCGATTATCACCGTCGTCAATTATTTTACTAAACTACCGACAATTATTCGATTAACTATTCTGGAGCGCCATTTGGGGGGTGGCAGGGTGTACATTGGCATCCCTATTTTTTTCCGTGTTCTATCGGCCTTCCCTTAAAATTTACAAGCGCGCTGCGCCTATACCTAGGTGCTAGACAGTATCTGGGGGGGGGGGGGGGGGGTTCAAACTCCCCTGACATTTACACGTATTATATTATTATGTCGTAGTCTAGAATAATCAATAAACATTTTGATGTTCACGTTAAATAATAATAATAATAATAATAATAATAATTTTTTTTATTCTAGTAAAAGAAATATAAACAGTACACATACATGTGAAATATTACTAGAAATTACTATACACTGAGGAAAACCTCGTGTCGTAGAGTAAGTACACTTATTAGTTGGTATCAAACGCAGTGGATTAATTATAATAATAATAATAATAATAATAAAAGAGAAATAAAAATATAAATAAAATGATTTTTAAAACAATGATAATAAGAAAAATTCAAACATAGTTCATTTTAAAATAGTTGAATATAATGAGAATTTTGTAAGTGGTAAAATACAATGTATATATATATATATATATATATATATACATATATATATATATATATATATATATACATACATACGTATATATTGAAAAAAATCACATATTTTAGTAAAATAAAGATATTTTTAGATTATTGTAGAACCAATTTTTTAATTTTAATTTAAAATATAAACATTTATATATAAATGAATATAATACTCTTGAGATTTTGTAGCGTATGACGAATAAATATAAACATTACAGCTACAGGTACAGCGTAGACGTACAGTCAATATTGCTATGTGGCTCCTGTAGTCCTATAGTCTCGTGCGAATGCGAATGATAACTAATAGCTATGGTCTACGTTATATACAACTGTGCTTGATAAATTCACTTCGGGTGTATCAACCGGATTGATAATAGTATACATATTTAATACATTATCGCCAGAAGTTTTTATGCGACTGGAGAAGACCGATTGACTATAGCCTAGCATTACTCAGTGTACACGGGAATATTGCTGTAGATCCAGAAGAGGTTATTAACCGCTTTTCAATTGAATAACAAAGAAATATTTTATTATTTGTCATATAAATCATTTCCCAAATTAAATGTATAGAATTAAGATAATTAAAGTTAATAATTGTTTTAAAATTTAGCAAGACAAATTTTTAAAAGTAAATTTCATTAATGAATATTAGTACGACAATATTATCAGTTT
Organism: Therioaphis trifolii; assembly: GCA_027580255.1. Classification (NCBI taxonomy): domain Eukaryota; kingdom Metazoa; phylum Arthropoda; class Insecta; order Hemiptera; family Aphididae; genus Therioaphis; species Therioaphis trifolii. Next base: position 174,830 of record JALBXZ010000060.1, read on the forward strand.
TATGTTATATTAAATGACCTATACCATATTATAACACAATTAGAACAACACACATTTTTTCCTTAGACCCTCCCCCCCATAATGACCAGTTACGGCCTTGACTAGGTTAAAAATGTAAACTTTTGAATTGCTCTTTTTGTTTGTATGATAATATTAGATCGCCGATAATGTACAATATTGCTCTGTCCGTGGTATACACGTGTAACGATAATATCGATAACAACGTCGACCAGTAACGGGAAAACATTGTAATATTCGTTTAGTCTCATAGCAGAAGTCGTAAATGTCATTATTATTATATTTTGATGTTTTCATTTATCAAACCACCTGCATCCACCAGTAGAGGTAATCCGCTGGAAATCGTGAGAGACAATTGAAATATAGTGTATTTCTATAATTATAAATTAGTATTATTCTGGATTCTCACCCTTTCAGGAATATAACCGACATGAGTTTATTCCATAGTTTGTACCAACCCCTAATATTTAATAATATATATATATATATATATATATATATATATATATATATATATATATATATATACAGGGTGTCCCACCGAGATTTACACAGAGCGATATCTCCCGTGTTAATAGAGATAATCAACTTTTTTTTTTTTTATAAGACTCACAGAGCTAAAAACATTTATTTCACATTAGTTTGGTAAATACAAATGTTGTATTAAAAAAATTAAAAAAATTACTTTTTATTTTATAATTTTTGTAAAATTCGAAGATAGCCATTTTGTAGGGCTTGTTTTTCTGAAACTTTTGACGGTTCAACTTTCAATTTTCATCAACTTCATGATTTTTAATAATTTTTTTAGTTTATAAGAAAATAGTACTATTTACTCAGGGCCATATTTACGCACGGACAAAATAGACATTTGTCCTGGGCCCACGTGGCCAAGGGGCCCACCGGTGACTAACTATGTAATACATTATTTTGTTGAAATAAACTTTTTTTAAATTTTTTTTTTTATTGTTTTTGTCTAAGACATAATGATAAGGCAAATTCCATAGTAAAATATATACATTATACATAATACAAAAATACAGTGATAGTTTAATACACAATAGTGCAAGAATTAAGAAACCGGTAGATAGAATGAATTTAGTAATAAGAAATATGATAGGGGAGAATAATAAAAAATTTCGGGAATTCACACTTCATCCTCCGGACTGAATAAGACCGGACCATGCAGAGCACTACTATACGGCTTCCGCTATTTCCGCGCACGGCGTCCTAAAAAAAAAAAACATTGTTATTAACACTTGTAATATATTACAACCAACAACAACCATGTAATATATTATTATTGTAATATTATAATATTAATAATTCTTATAATTAATTTAATTAATTTTTATATATATATATTTTTATATATATATATGAAAGATTTCAGACATTCTAGTAGGGAAGCCTGGAGCCTTCTCAAAAAACTGGGAGGTAAGCAATACACTAGACGAGTGGAAACATCAGTCTCACCTAACCAAGTTGCTAACCACATAGTAAATGTATCAAGAATGCCTTCGAACAAGAGACATACAACTCAGATAAGAAAATGCTTTAGAGACCTTAAAAAAGAATGCACCCAAACCCATGAACTTTCTGCTCCTTACTCAGTATCGGAAATTACCACAGCTCTAAAGGACTTAAAACCGGGGAAGGATGCAGGGCCAGATGGAATGCATCCTGAATTTCTGATAAACTGTAGTCCTAACACCAGAAGATGGCTATCTAAATTTTACACTGACATCCAACAATCCGGTACGCTGCCTCCAGAATTTAGAAAATCCAAAATAATTGCTATCGTAAAACCCGGGAAATCAAACGATCGCCCAGAAAACTACCGACCAATAGCCCTACTCAGCGTGTGCTATAAACTACTGGAAAGATTAATCTACAATCGAATAAGTCCAATTATACTAAATACCATTCCGATAGAACAAGCCGGGTTCAGGCCGGGCCGAAGCTGTTCCGATCAAGTCCTCTCGTTGACCACTTATATTGAGGCAGGCTTTCAAAACTGCCTAAAAACTGCAGCAGTATTTATCGACCTAACAGCTGCTTACGATACTGTTTGGAGACATGGCCTGCTGTACAAACTTCTTAAAACTATTCGCTGCCGAAATACCATCCAGCTAATTAACACTATGCTTACTAATAGATCATTTAAAGTTCACATGAATGATAAAATTAGCAACTCAAGAACATTAAATAACGGCCTAGCGCAAGGCTCGGTATTAGCACCTCTACTATTTAATGTCTATATAGCCGACCTCCCATTGACTCACTCCATTAAATTCGCATACGCTGATGACCTAGCTATCGTAACTCAACATAAAGACCTCTATGAATCAGAAAGGATACTCACAGACGATCTCAACACTCTAGGTAACTACTTCCATGCCTGGAGACTAAAACCCAACACCAGCAAAACAGAGGCATCCTGTTTCCATCTCAACAATAAACTTGCTAGTGCTCAACTAAACATACATTTCAACGGAGACGCCCTGAACCACAATCGTCACCCCAAATACCTTGGCATAACACTGGACCGCACACTCTCCTTCAAAACTCATCTCGAAAACACTGCCGCCAAACTTAGCTCCAGAAATAACATAATACATAAACTCTGCGGTACATCTTGGGGTGCTTCGGCTCACACTCTGCGATGCTCGGCTCTTGGATTGGTCTACCCAGTAGCTGAATACTGCGCATCCGTCTGGCTAAACAGCGCTCATGTGGCAAAAGTAGACACCCAACTAAACACTACCATGAGACTAATATCTGGTACAATAAAATCGACACCTACTCACTGGCTCCCTACACTAACAGCAATTGCCCCCCCACCACTTCGTAGAACGAGCGCCTTAGTTAAAGAGCTCTCAAAAATTAATCTCAATCATGAACTGCCCATTAATAATTTTATCGATGATGCGACCAAAACTCGATTGAAGTCCAGAAACCCCCCACTAAAAACAGCTAAGGACCTAATCAACGCCAACTTCGACATAATGACGCAATGGAAACAAACGTGGACAGCCGCGACAGAGAACGACAACATCCTAGGTAACATATCACCAGGACATATACCCACAGGATTTGACCTACAGCGCAACCTGTGGTGCACACTTAATAGAATACGAACCTCGCACGGTAAATGTGCAGATTCCTTGCACAGATGGGGCATGAGAGACTCACCAAAATGTGACTGCGGAGCAGAGAAGCAGACCATCTATCACATAGCTTTTATATGTCCTATCCACGCCTACCGAGGTCCCAGAATCGACTGTCTCACGACCACTCCAAACTTTATTAAATGGCTGGAGGAACTAGAACTAGATCTCTAATACCTTATTATTACCTTATTAATATTACTCATACTACTAATTACCCAATTCTGTTATATATCAATTAAATTTACTGTACATCACCACATTATAACTCTAACGCATGTAACCACAAACCATACGCTAAATAAAAAAATAGAAGACTTATGATTTATGGTCGAGTAGGTTCAGAAGAATTAGGAAAAAACTATCATACGTTGCCACTAATCTTAGCAGGAGATTTCAATATCAATTTCGCATCCGAAGATGGACAACTCTTGATAAACTTTCTACGAGATACATTAGAATTACAAATGAATAATGACCGTAATGAGCCAACTACAAGACATGAAACAACAATCGATGCAGTTTTTTCTAGATTTCTGTCTAATTTTAATTCTAAAATATATGTATCGTATTTCTCGTATCGTAAGCCTATTGTCTCGGTTTTACAATCAACCACAGTAATTACTGATGTACCCAATAATGAAAATAACGAATAAAACAATGAAAAAAAATAAAAGATCTATGCAAAAATATTAATTTACTAATGAAAACATAAAATAAATTTAAATATTTGTAGGAAATTAATATATGTATATGTGCATACATGTATATATTGCACACACACATTCATATATATACATATAGATAGAGCGAAAGAAGTTTCACTTCAGTCGTGCGGTCATAAGCACACTCACTTTTTTTTTCCCCAGACCTTTTGGATAAGTTTGCAGCAATCGTCGACGATTAAATTTGCAAAGAATAATATCAATAGACAACTGACTCCTATGAAAATTATCCATTGTATAATTGTGTGTAATGTATACGTTGACGAGTTGAAGTTTTCACGTTTAAGCATATTAATACAGACGTCATATACGAAATTTCCATTCTGATGGATACCTGTTTTAACACAATCGTAAGAATAATACATTACTATATAGTATATTGTTTTGTTCACCAATCAGGTCCGTGACACCCTTTTTAAAAAAGGGCAGTTGCCCGCGATGATTGGCGCACGTACACCACGCGGCAGGGGCGGATCCAGCCAAAAATAACGGGGGGGGGCAGTATTGTTTCATAGACGTAAATATAGGGGCTGCTTCCAAAAATTAATAATTAATATATACATAATTTTGTTTTCTTATTTTATAATTTATATACATATACATATTACTTATTTATTATATATTATATTGTATAGATAGTTTACAGAATAATTACATTTTTATAACACAAAATTTAATTTTCTTGATGACTTAGAAAAAATATTAATTACATCTTCAATATCGATTTCTACATCTTTATGAGTGTGAATTAAAGCAAGACCATTTAATCTGTCCTCTCCCATTCTTGTTCTTGTCCATGTTTTTAACCACCGAAGAGAAGAAAAACAACGTTCAGCAGATGATGTGCTTGCGGGTAACACAGATAATATTTGTATCAAAATTGAAATGCATAGATATAATAATTCTTCACAATACTCAAGTAAATCAATAGCTGTTTTAGGAATATCATCAGACTGAATTTTATTTTTATTTATCCAAAACTCATGCCATAATTCTATTTCTCCTGCCAATTTAATGTTAATACTGGTTACCTATATATTTAATGTTAATTACGCTTGTATACTCAACAATTTTATATGGATATGAATTTTTTTTTAGAGAACGGGGGGGGCGATCGCCCCGATCGCCCCCCCCTGGATCCGCCACTGCCACGCGGCCACTCACGCAAAAGACGACGATGCGACAAAACACGGTCGCGCGAAAAGAATAGCGACGACGGTCGGCTTGCGGCGGCACACGCACGCCACGTGGTCAGTCACGCAAAACACGACGATACGCACACGCGTAATAAATATTCGATACTCGTCGACACGGCACGTGATCACCTCGCGAGTGAAACAGAGAAACGGCGACTACGCGCACTAAATAATACACGGTTAAATAATATGACGCGTCGAGAACACTCGCGATCAAAACGCGTGGTCATGAGACGCCACGCGAACAAAACACGGGAGCGGGCACGGACATCCGCCACACTCGACCGTTGGAAAAAGACGAAAAAAGCTCGGAGCTAGCGCGATGATTTCGTTCATCGCGACCGTGGTATCTCGTAGTCGTATCGAACTGATCACGCGGCGCGAAAAGACCGCGGTTGGATGTAAAGTTCAAACATATATGCAGGTCGTTGGCAGAAAAGAAACTGCGGGTGTATACCCATCCGTCGAGAGCTTCTCAGCTGTTAAAAGCTCAGTAACAAGACGGCGCGAAGTTCAAATGGCACAATTGCGCGGCAAGTTCGAACACAACGAGTGGAGGATAAGAACGAATAATGAACTAGGACTACTTTTCCAGAAGCCAAATATACTAGACACAATAAGGGGTAGAAGACTAAAGTGGGCTGGTTATGCTTGGCGCAGTCAGAACCAGTGGCGTGTAACCTAGGGTCCAAGTGTTGCTCAAGCAACACCTTAAATATGGGTGGGTGGGTAGGTGGGTACTGGGTGGGTATTTCTAGAAGCCTAGAAGGATAATATTACAGTAATGAACTAAAGTGTTTTGTGTTTACAATATAAATATAATTATAGAATTATATTATATAACTTATAATTGGAGTAGTGTCGCAGTAAGTAGATACCTACTTATACATGGCTATATAGGTACCTATATAGTTTTATTATTAAAACAAAAAGATAGTAGGTATATTATAATTTATAACAAATTATTATTATTTATATTTTACAATGCCTAACCGAGAAAATGATAAAATTATATTATAAAATGTAAATAAAAATAGAAAAATATCAAATTATGACATTACGCAATGATTAGATGTATTACGTAGAAGATAAAAATATAGGGGACCTTCCAGCGGCTTCCACTAGTTTCACAGAAAATCTATTTTTAATTTGTATACATATTGTATTTTGTGGAATATTGGATATTTAATATTTATTGAAGTAATTTGTCAGTTGTCTGAACTGCAAGGCGTTGGTCACAAACTGAAATCGATAAATTATAAATGCATAGTGCGTTCTTGTTTTCTTGGTTGTAGGCGTATTAGAATTTAGTGCATTAAGTACCTATATAGATTATTATTATACTATTATAATTTTTTGTCAATAACACAAATATAATGTCGGATTCCAATTACGCTGTTTGTTTATGTGGTAAAAAGCGGTTAAAGTTAAATGAAACAAACTGGAAAAGACATTTGACTTTTTGTAAAGTGGCTAAATTAAAAAAAACCAATACCGTTGTGGATGTACAAAATTTTTTTACAAAAAAACGTAAAATAGATGAAGATGTACCAGAAACAGGTAAGTACAATATTATAAATTCTCATACTATTCCCTTTAAACTATTTATTATTATCATTACAAATATAAATACTTCTTATTAAAAAAAAGAAAATTTCAGTTTTAGAGAAAAAAGGTAGGTAGGCACCTACAATAAAATATATTTTTATGAAGATGTGTTTATTGTCTTAATTAAATATTTTTTTAAATTTAGTTTTAACTTCAAATACAATTTTTTTCTTACAATAATATACCTATTTAATATATCAAATAAAAAAATATCTGTCTTGCTTTATTCATAAAACATGATAATTATTGTATAAATTCTATTTCTTTTTTTTTTTAGAAATTGGCTTAAATGCAATTGGTAAAATTGAATCAACTGCAGACAATTGTGACTCTGTAGTTAAGTGTCAAATTAATAATGCACCGATGATTGATTCAGATAGTATTCATTTGGCTTCAAATTCATCTAGTTCTGGTAAGTACATATTATCTAATCTTCATTTATTTTGATTGAATAAACCATTTCACTTGTTTTTAAATTACAATTACTGAATTACCCATTACATAGGTACCTACTATAACTAACATAGTAACATCTTTATCTGACAATCTAATATACACAATTTTGGATAAATTATTATCTTTTTTTTTTTAATTTATTTTTAACTTCAAATACAATTTTTTTCTTACTATATACTTATTTGATGTATCAAATAAAAAAATATCTGTCTTGCTTTATTCATAAAACATTATGATTATTGTATTAATTCTATTTTTTTTTTTTTAGAAATTGGCTTAAATGTAATTGGTAAAATTGAATCAACTGCAGACGATTGTGACTCTGTAGATAAGTGTCAAGTTAATAATTCTACATCAATAATTGATTCAGTAGATTCAGATAGTATTCATTTGGCTTCAAATTCATCTAGTTCTGGTAAGTACATATTATCTAATCTTCATTTATTTTGATTGAATAAACCATTTCACTTGTTTTTAAATTACAATTACTGAATTACCCATTACATAGGTACCTACTATAACTAACATAGTAACATCTTTATCTGACAATCTAATATACACAATTTTGGATAAATTATTATCTTTTTTTTTTTAATTTATTTTTAACTTCAAATACAATTTTTTTCTTACTATATACTTATTTGATGTATCAAATAAAAAAATATCTGTCTTGCTTTATTCATAAAACATTATGATTATTGTATTAATTCTATTTTTTTTTTTTTAGAAATTGGCTTAAATGTAATTGGTAAAATTGAATCAACTGCAGACGATTGTGACTCTGTAGATAAGTGTCAAGTTAATAATTCTACATCAATAATTGATTCAGTAGATTCAGATAGTATTCATTTGGCTTCAAATTCATCTAGTTCTGGTAAGTACATATTATCTAATCTTCATTTATTTTGATTGAATAAACCATTTCACTTGTTTTTAAATTACAATTACTGAATTACCCATTACATAGGTACCTACTATAACTAACATAGTAACATCTTTATCTGACAATCTAATATACACAATTTTGGATAAATTATTATCTTTTTTTTTTTTAATTTATTTTTAACTTCAAATACAATTTTTTTCTTACTATATACTTATTTGATGTATCAAATAAAAAAATATCTGTCTTGCTTTATTCATAAAACATTATGATTATTGTATTAATTCTATTTTTTTTTTTTTAGAAATTGGCTTAAATGTAATTGGTAAAATTGAATCAACTGCAGACGATTGTGACTCTGTAGATAAGTGTCAAGTTAATAATTCTACATCAATAATTGATTCAGTAGATTCAGATAGTATTCATTTGGCTTCAAATTCATCTAGTTCTGGTAAGTACATATTATCTAATCTTCATTTATTTTGATTGAATAAACCATTTCACTTGTTTTTAAATTACAATTACTGAATTACCCATTACATAGGTACCTACTATAACTAACATAGTAACATCTTTATCTGACAATCTAATATACACAATTTTGGATAAATTATTATCTTTTTTTTTTTTAATTTATTTTTAACTTCAAATACAATTTTTTTCTTACTATATACTTATTTGATGTATCAAATAAAAAAATATCTGTCTTGCTTTATTCATAAAACATTATGATTATTGTATTAATTCTATTTTTTTTTTTTAGAAATTGGCTTAAATGTAATTGGTAAAATTGAATCAACTGCAGACGATTGTGACTCTGTAGATAAGTGTCAAGTTAATAATTCTACATCAATAATTGATTCAGTAGATTCAGATAGTATTCATTTGGCTTCAGATTTATCTTGTTCTGGTATGTGATAAAATTAAAATTGTTATTATAATTTATTTTATTCCAAATGTTGTATTCCTATTACCTAACTAACTTATTATAATTCATAGGTAATGGTTTTAAATCTAAACCATCAACCGGAACCAATCATCTAGACTTATCTAACGATCCGGATAAATATAAAATGCTTGTTGATTTATCACCTACAATAGTTGATTTTTTAATTAAAAAAGGACCTATGCAGCCAACTATTCAAGATCTTCCTACACGTGTTTTTCCAAAAGATAAATTTGGCCGCAGTTTCCAGACTTCATGGTATTGGAAATCTCTGCCTGGTAATGTAAATGTCAGAAGAGATTGGCTCAGTTATTCTGTATCAAGTGATAAAATGTTTTGTCATCATTGTTTATTGTTTGGGCGCAATATTAACAAAGCATGGTCTGTAGATGGAGTTGCTTCATGGCCGAGAGCTTTGCAAAGTATGCAAATTCATGAATGTTCAGAAGCACATATTGAAGCTTCCCTCAAATTAAAATTGAAAAAAATATCATTACCCATACTTCCTTTATTAGAAGAAAAACATAGAAGAGACAAAGCTATAAACATAGAGATTGTTCAGGATTTGATTGATATTACTTTTTTCCTGGCAAAAAACTGTATTGCATTTCGTGGGCATAAAGAAAGTTTAAAAGAAGAATTGGGTAACCGAGGAAACTTTTTAGATTTAGTATACTTGATGTCTAAACGTTCACCATGCCTGGCTTCATATATAACTAAATTGCAATTATCGACAAAAAAACAAAACGTTAGTCTTATTTCAAATATAAGACAAAACCAGTTAATTGGGTCACTTGCTTCAGCAATAAGAACTTCAATACAAGAAGAATTAAATACTGCTAGGTTTTTTAGTATATCAGTTGATTCAACTTTTGATTTAGCTAGGAAAGAACAAATTTCATTTGTTGTACGCTATGTCAATTCAATAACAGGAACTGTATCTGAGCGGTTAATAGCGTTAAGAGAATCATCTGTTACGACTGGCTTTCAATTATTTAATATTTTTGAAAAACTCTGTGCTGACTTATCTATTGATTGGGAAAAGTATTTAGTGGGACAGTCTTATGATGGTGCTCAGAATATGAGAGGTCAATTTCAAGGATTAAAAACTTATGTACAACAAAAATGTCCATCTGCAACTTTTATTTGGTGTCACGCACATAGGTAATTTACATTTTAGTTTTATAATTATTGTTCTTTTACATATATATTTTTTCTTTTAGGTTAAACTTAATTGTCGCTAAATCTGTTGGTTGCAATATAAATGCCATAGATCTTTTTGGTAATCTAGAGTCGGTTTACAATTTTATATGTGGAAGTAAGAAAAGAGTGGCTATTTATGAAACTAAACAAGATTGTTACTGCGGTAAAAGAATTCGTAGGCTTAAGCGAGTCGCTACAACTCGTTGGATGTCACATGGATATGCCCTTGATTCAATATTAGAAACATTCGAAGCTGTCATTGAAACTCTGGATGAAGTCAGGAATAATGAAGGATGTAATGACCAAAGTACTGGACATATTGCTGGTTGTCTTATAGAATACCTTCTTTCTAAACGGTTTTTGTTAATCGCATTCTGTTTTAAGTACATTTTTGAGATTTTTGGACCAGTCAACATTTTATTACAAAGCAAGGATCTTGACTTACTTTCGGCTGTGAATAGCATACATAATGCTCAGTTAGCTGTTCAGAACCTTCGTGATAGTAATATTTTTAATAAGATATTAATTGATGTTAATAATTTTATGAACAAGTTTAGCCAATTTGAATTTTCTGATAGGCTTAATCAAAGAATTCGTCATAAAAAAAAAATGCCAGGCGAAGAGGCTTCTGATGATCCTATAATAGATCCAATAGAAAACTTCAGAGTTAATACATTTTATGTTTGTTTGGATATAATAAATTCAGCATTTATAGAATACTTTGGTAATGTTTCAATCGGAATTTATAAGGATTTATCATTGTTCAGTAAAAAGAGGCTAGATGAAGTGAAAAAAAATCCAGCATCACTTCCAAAAGATGCTTTTTCAATGTTTTGTAAGGTTTACGGAAAGTATGTTGTTGAGGACTGTTTGAAGAAGGAGTACATTCATTTTTCAAAGATTTTTAACTCATTTGAAGAAAATATTAATCTGCCCAAATATTTGCACGGAAAAGACCTCATAGAAAAAGAAGAAGACGAAGAAGAATTTTCATCAGAACCAGATACTGTAACTGAAACTGAAATGGAAGTAATGGAACCTAAAAAAGCACTTAATGTAGGGAGTATGAAAGCACTGTATCAAATTTTTCATGCTGGTAACTTGGGTTCAGTGTTTCCAACACTTAATAATGCCCTTCAAATTGCTTTGACACTTCCTGTTTCAAGTGCTACTACAGAACGAACATTTTCAAAGCTCAAAATTATTAAAACTCGTTTAAGAACTACCATGACTAACACACGTTTAGAAGATTTAATGTTAATCACATGTGAACAAGACTTGTACAAAAATTCAAATAAGGTTTTAGAAACATTTGCATCCAAGAGTACTGAATTATCAAAAATGTTAATTTAAATAAAATTTTATAATTACCTTATGGTTTTTTTTATTTATATATATATATTTTTTAAATTGATGCACTACTAGCACAATAGCACAAAAATGTAACTAAATTAAATTGGTACATTAAATGATAGGAATACAATTTAGAGCGATGTTTTATCGGTAGGTACTAGGTATAACAAAATTATGAGGGGTGGGTAGGTCACCTAAAATTATTTGAGCAACACCAATTTTTTTTTGTATACACGCCACTGGTCAGAACCCCTTGCTACGTATAGTGTTAGAGAAAGATCCAGTTGGGAAGACCTCGTATGAGATGGGAAGATCTGGTTAAAAAAGATGTAAGTACCTTAGTCGGAGGATCTGATTGGAAAGAACGAGCATCCGAAAAAAGAAGAAAAAGACAACTATACTCCGCGCCACGAGAGAAGTAAACTGTAAACCGTATCCCGACCGAAACGAGTTCGATTTCGCGCATCCCCCACCAATCTGACATACCGATATGCTACTTACGGATAATCCTTTCTAAAGGTGCGATCCCACGGCGCGTGGCGTGGAGCGCGGCGCGTAGCTTGGTATAGAGCGGTACAACGAACGCGCCGTGGGGTGCGGCGCGGCGCGACCGTTCGCGATGATTGTCGGTTTTTGTGTCCCGCGTCAAAAGAAAATTGGCGTGGCGCGTGTATTGGAATCCCACGGGCCACGGAGCGGCGCGGCTTGTTCAATTTTTCGTCGCGTTTTCGTAAATAATTTATTGAGTACCGTTTTAAATAAGTTTTATTTTTATTTGGCCGCGCCTGCCCCCTGGGAACGCGCCGAGCTACGCGCCGCGCCGTGGGATATGATACAAATTTCTTTTTTACTTACCAAACATTGCGATGATCGTCAATGAAGCTGTAATACATTTGATCTTGCAGTGGTCAATCATGATAGAAATGTATTTTCTTTCGTTCGTATATCACAATGAGCAACTTTTTTGATGATGAAACAATATATTTTATTTTTATCAGCAACAATATTTTCCCTCTGTGCAATATTCAATCTCTGAGATGTTACATAGAAATCCTATTGAGTTATGACCCTCTGTGCAATATTCAATCTCTGAGATGTTACATAGAAATCCTATTGAGTTATGAGAGGTTGTGTTTTTGTTCTCAATGACCACCCTGAGATGTCACTGGCACGCTTAATGCCCAGTCTCGCGAAGTTACTGCATGCGATGTCGCAAAACAATGTTCTATGTTACGTCACATAGTAACTTCCATACGCAATCAAGTTGATATTAACGGGACTACTCATTGTCATCGCATTGACTTCGCATAGAGAACACATACAAAATGAATGTCAAGGAAAAAAATGAAAAAAATCGCATAGTAACTTTGAACTTGGGAATCGAACCTGGCACCTGCAACCTATTGAACCTAACTGACCTAACGCCTTACCTACGGGGACACGCTTATGAGATAGTATATGTATAGAATTGTAGTGTATTTAGAATATTTAGACTCGTGTTCATGTAATTTATACGTTATGAAGTTACACGTTTTAAATTTTGAATAGTGATTGAAAGGGGAACTGAAAAGGGAATTGATGATAGTATGAATAGATACAATAATAACTTATAAAATATTTTATTAATATTAATTCTTTACTTAATACAAATAATTGTTAAAATCTATTACTTACAATGAAAAAAAAATATTAAATAGTTTCATGAACTAATGCTATAGCAACATGTTTATCATTACCTATCGGTACTACAAAACACTTATGTTGTAAAACTTCTATGTCGATTAAAATTAAAACATCAGGGAAAACTTTATTAATATAAAATATTTTAATAATATCTGAAGGTACAGGACTATGAAACATAGTACAGTGTTCATATTTAAATACTTCAATTTTAATTTGTCCACTTGTATACTTAATTATTTTATTCACTTTAACTATATTATGATTTTTTAATAAGAAAAATATATCTTTATTGTTCTTAGAACTCACAACAAAGTTCTCTAGAACTACTTGTTCATATAATGTTTCAGTTAATGCATTATTTATGGATGAATCATAATTTAATTCGTTTTTAAGAATAGGATAATTAAGAGACACATCATAAGGCTGACTGTTAATTTTCTCCATTATACGATTATATGTATCTTGAAGTGGGTGTTTGGAGTTTTTACTAATCTTTTTTACAAATTGTAAGTAGTTTTCATATTTGAAAGCACTAAAAGCGTCCAAGGGGCCATGAATTAAAACAAAATCGGTTATGTGGAGTAAACCATGGACATTGTAACCAACATATTCTTTACCATAATAATTAGGATAGTCACTAACAAATTGTTTCAATAAGTTTTTAGCCATGTTGTTAAGTGTATAACATGTTTCGGAAGAAAGTAAAATTCGAACAGCACAACTTAAAAGCATGAAGTGTTCATAAAGTGTTTTTTTTAATCGTCCTTTTAACACAATAGGCCCAGTATAAATTAAAAATGTTCTAAATTCTGTAGCCTTCCAAAATTCACACTCTTCTAATGTTCTAGGAAGGCGACTAAATTCGCTTGGTAAAAATAATTTTAAGTTAATTAATTCTTCAGATACAATTTCAGGATCAACTAAACGAACAGTTTTTTTACCTTTAACCCAAAATGTAATTAATTTTTTCATAACACCTAAACATATATTATGCATGTATTCTAGAACTACTACTGAGGTAATGTTTACTGGCAAGTCTTCTAATGGACTGGAATCTTTATGATAATACTCATCTTGTTTTTTACGAAAAGACTGATCAGTCCTTAAAGGAGCATCCATGTCTAGATATGACATTCGATGGTTTATATACGTACCCTCTACAATACACGAATTACACCCATGATACGCATTATGATTTTTTACATTTAATATAAAAGATTTAGCAGGTGCGTCACAAATGATTTGACTAATCTTAAACTTTAATATTTTTTCATTGATTTCAAGACCATTTGATATGATTTCATTAATTTCACTAATAAATGGATTTAAAAACTCAAAACTTGATGATGGTTTTTTAAATTTTCCATGATATAGTCCTACTGGAATTACAGTTTTTAATAAATGAGGTACATTAACAAAAGACAATAGTATAGGCCAGAAACTTGATTTGGAACTAGACGAAAGTGGTACACCATCTATGTTGAAACTTAGTTGAACAGTAAAATTGTTTTCAAAATGCCCAATATGTGGACTTAAACATTTTAATAACATAAATTTAACACCGAGATGGATGTATGACCCAGGATGAATAGAAATAATATCATGACTACCAGTTTTTGGAGTTTTTAACAACGTTCTAGTATCTTTAGGGAGTTGCAAACCTTCTGATCTTAAAATTGCCAACAATGCATTAACACAATTATGAGTAACATGAAAGTCAACTACCCATTTTTGGAGTTTTGAGTCTAAAGAATTATTTTCAGTTTCATTGTTAGTATTAAAACTAAAATGATTATGATAATTATTATCACTGATATTAGTTGCTATCTCTTGAAATTGATTTGAAGGCTGCAGAATATTATCGATTGATAAAGGCATGCTGACATCACCTATAGATGATTCCTGTATTTGTGGCATTTCTGAGTGGCTTACACCTTGCTGTTGATTATCCATAGATAATTGTTCAGATAAGTTGTCCTTAACTAGTCGTACAAAATGCCTTCTCGATAATGAGTTAATATCCTTCTTTTTTCTGTTCTAAAAAGTATAGATTAAAAAATATATTTACACTCATGCTTTGTTGTTCTAAAATCTAAATCACTAATCATAGCATATAACATTTATCCAACAACCTTCAACTCACTTCTGCAAAACTCTTTATTCTATTTCATTTTAAATACCCAACATTGAATCCGTATACACAACGTATCCTCACAACTGTTGTGTGTTCTATAAAATCTACCTTTTAATCTTGTAAATTAATTTCCAACAAGAATATTTTTTAATTTGCTTAACACTAGGGTTGAAATAAATTACTGAACCAATTATGTGCTATAATAATTAGTTATTATACATTTATTGTTATTATAAAATATTATTTAAATTATAATAAAATTATTAGAATGAATAAAATAAAATGCATCTCTTCAAAGTTTAAATTATAACAAAATGTTTTGTAAGAATAAAATAAAATTGTGTGTTAAAATGAATTTTGTTTAGTAAAAAAAAAAATATTATGCATAATTTATTTTTTTTCACGATTAAGTCGTTGCTGTCCGTGTCGAAACCAATTTTTTACGTGGTTTTCAAATTCTATTTCAGTTGAATTAAATTTCTCCAGTGCAATATCTAAGACAAAAATAAAATAAGTTAAAATAAGATATCTTAATATAATTTATTTAACTTATTACTTTTTATAATTTTAATTAAGTTCAAGTTTTGAAGCTGGCAGTTATTTCGGAATCCTGTCCACGAATATTTTGTTGCAAGTTGATTTGAAAATAATCTTCCAAAAATTCTTTTTATAAAGTTGCAGTGGCGTGTATACAAAAAAAAATTGGTGTTGCTCAAATAATTTTAGGTGACCTACCCACCCCTCATAATTTTGTTATACCTAGTACCTACCGATAAAACATCGCTCTAAATTGTATTCCTATCATTTAATGTACCAATTTAATTTAGTTACATTTTTGTGCTATTGTGCTAGTAGTGCATCAATTTAAAAAATATATATATATAAATAAAAAAAACCATAAGGTAATTATAAAATTTTATTTAAATTAACATTTTTGATAATTCAGTACTCTTGGATGCAAATGTTTCTAAAACCTTATTTGAATTTTTGTACAAGTCTTGTTCACATGTGATTAACATTAAATCTTCTAAACGTGTGTTAGTCATGGTAGTTCTTAAACGAGTTTTAATAATTTTGAGCTTTGAAAATGTTCGTTCTGTAGTAGCACTTGAAACAGGAAGTGTCAAAGCAATTTGAAGGGCATTATTAAGTGTTGGAAACACTGAACCCAAGTTACCAGCATGAAAAATTTGATACAGTGCTTTCATACTCCCTACATTAAGTGCTTTTTTAGGTTCCATTACTTCCATTTCAGTTTCAGTTACAGTATCTGGTTCTGATGAAAATTCTTCTTCGTCTTCTTCTTTTTCTATGAGGTCTTTTCCGTGCAAATATTTGGGCAGATTAATATTTTCTTCAAATGAGTTAAAAATCTTTGAAAAATGAATGTACTCCTTCTTCAAACAGTCCTCAACAACATACTTTCCGTAAACCTTACAAAACATTGAAAAAGCATCTTTTGGAAGTGATGCTGGATTTTTTTTCACTTCATCTAGCCTCTTTTTACTGAACAATGATAAATCCTTATAAATTCCGATTGAAACATTACCAAAGTATTCTATAAATGCTGAATTTATTATATCCAAACAAACATAAAATGTATTAACTCTGAAGTTTTCTATTGGATCTATTATAGGATCATCAGAAGCCTCTTCGCCTGGCATTTTTTTTTTATGACGAATTCTTTGATTAAGCCTATCAGAAAATTCAAATTGGCTAAACTTGTTCATAAAATTATTAACATCAATTAATATCTTATTAAAAATATTACTATCACGAAGGTTCTGAACAGCTAACTGAGCATTATGTATGCTATTCACAGCCGAAAGTAAGTCAAGATCCTTGCTTTGTAATAAAATGTTGACTGGTCCAAAAATCTCAAAAATGTACTTAAAACAGAATGCGATTAACAAAAACCGTTTAGAAAGAAGGTATTCTATAAGACAACCAGCAATATGTCCAGTACTTTGGTCATTACATCCTTCATTATTCCTGACTTCATCCAGAGTTTCAATGACAGCTTCGAATGTTTCTAATATTGAATCAAGGGCATATCCATGTGACATCCAACGAGTTGTAGCGACTCGCTTAAGCCTACGAATTCTTTTACCGCAGTAACAATCTTGTTTAGTTTCATAAATAGCCACTCTTTTCTTACTTCCACATATAAAATTGTAAACCGACTCTAGATTACCAAAAAGATCTATGGCATTTATATTGCAACCAACAGATTTAGCGACAATTAAGTTTAACCTAAAAGAAAAAATATATATGTAAAAGAACAATAATTATAAAACTAAAATGTAAATTACCTATGTGCGTGACACCAAATAAAAGTTGCAGATGGACATTTTTGTTGTACATAAGTTTTTAATCCTTGAAATTGACCTCTCATATTCTGAGCACCATCATAAGACTGTCCCACTAAATACTTTTCCCAATCAATAGATAAGTCAGCACAGAGTTTTTCAAAAATATTAAATAATTGAAAGCCAGTCGTAACAGATGATTCTCTTAACGCTATTAACCGCTCAGATACAGTTCCTGTTATTGAATTGACATAGCGTACAACAAATGAAATTTGTTCTTTCCTAGCTAAATCAAAAGTTGAATCAACTGATATACTAAAAAACCTAGCAGTATTTAATTCTTCTTGTATTGAAGTTCTTATTGCTGAAGCAAGTGACCCAATTAACTGGTTTTGTCTTATATTTGAAATAAGACTAACGTTTTGTTTTTTTGTCGATAATTGCAATTTAGTTATATATGAAGCCAGGCATGGTGAACGTTTAGACATCAAGTATACTAAATCTAAAAAGTTTCCTCGGTTACCCAATTCTTCTTTTAAACTTTCTTTATGCCCACGAAATGCAATACAGTTTTTTGCCAGGAAAAAAGTAATATCAATCAAATCCTGAACAATCTCTATGTTTATAGCTTTGTCTCTTCTATGTTTTTCTTCTAATAAAGGAAGTATGGGTAATGATATTTTTTTCAATTTTAATTTGAGGGAAGCTTCAATATGTGCTTCTGAACATTCATGAATTTGCATACTTTGCAAAGCTCTCGGCCATGAAGCAACTCCATCTACAGACCATGCTTTGTTAATATTGCGCCCAAACAATAAACAATGATGACAAAACATTTTATCACTTGATACAGAATAACTGAGCCAATCTCTTCTGACATTTACATTACCAGGCAGAGATTTCCAATACCATGAAGTCTGGAAACTGCGGCCAAATTTATCTTTTGGAAAAACACGTGTAGGAAGATCTTGAATAGTTGGCTGCATAGGTCCTTTTTTAATTAAAAAATCAACTATTGTAGGTGATAAATCAACAAGCATTTTATATTTATCCGGATCGTTAGATAAGTCTAGATGATTGGTTCCGGTTGATGGTTTAGATTTAAAACCATTACCTATGAATTATAATAAGTTAGTTAGGTAATAGGAATACAACATTTGGAATAAAATAAATTATAATAACAATTTTAATTTTATCACATACCAGAACAAGATAAATCTGAAGCCAAATGAATACTATCTGAATCTACTGAATCAATTATTGATGTAGAATTATTAACTTGACACTTATCTACAGAGTCACAATCGTCTGCAGTTGATTCAATTTTACCAATTACATTTAAGCCAATTTCTAAAAAAAAAAAAATAGAATTAATACAATAATCATAATGTTTTATGAATAAAGCAAGACAGATATTTTTTTATTTGATACATCAAATAAGTATATAGTAAGAAAAAAATTGTATTTGAAGTTAAAAATAAATTAAAAAAAAAAAAGATAATAATTTATCCAAAATTGTGTATATTAGATTGTCAGATAAAGATGTTACTATGTTAGTTATAGTAGGTACCTATGTAATGGGTAATTCAGTAATTGTAATTTAAAAACAAGTGAAATGGTTTATTCAATCAAAATAAATGAAGATTAGATAATATGTACTTACCAGAACTAGATGAATTTGAAGCCAAATGAATACTATCTGAATCTACTGAATCAATTATTGATGTAGAATTATTAACTTGACACTTATCTACAGAGTCACAATCGTCTGCAGTTGATTCAATTTTACCAATTACATTTAAGCCAATTTCTAAAAAAAAAAAAATAGAATTAATACAATAATCATAATGTTTTATGAATAAAGCAAGACAGATATTTTTTTATTTGATACATCAAATAAGTATATAGTAAGAAAAAAATTGTATTTGAAGTTAAAAATAAATTAAAAAAAAAAAAGATAATAATTTATCCAAAATTGTGTATATTAGATTGTCAGATAAAGATGTTACTATGTTAGTTATAGTAGGTACCTATGTAATGGGTAATTCAGTAATTGTAATTTAAAAACAAGTGAAATGGTTTATTCAATCAAAATAAATGAAGATTAGATAATATGTACTTACCAGAACTAGATGAATTTGAAGCCAAATGAATACTATCTGAATCTACTGAATCAATTATTGATGTAGAATTATTAACTTGACACTTATCTACAGAGTCACAATCGTCTGCAGTTGATTCAATTTTACCAATTACATTTAAGCCAATTTCTAAAAAAAAAAAAATAGAATTAATACAATAATCATAATGTTTTATGAATAAAGCAAGACAGATATTTTTTTATTTGATACATCAAATAAGTATATAGTAAGAAAAAAATTGTATTTGAAGTTAAAAATAAATTAAAAAAAAAAAGATAATAATTTATCCAAAATTGTGTATATTAGATTGTCAGATAAAGATGTTACTATGTTAGTTATAGTAGGTACCTATGTAATGGGTAATTCAGTAATTGTAATTTAAAAACAAGTGAAATGGTTTATTCAATCAAAATAAATGAAGATTAGATAATATGTACTTACCAGAACTAGATGAATTTGAAGCCAAATGAATACTATCTGAATCTACTGAATCAATTATTGATGTAGAATTATTAACTTGACACTTATCTACAGAGTCACAATCGTCTGCAGTTGATTCAATTTTACCAATTACATTTAAGCCAATTTCTAAAAAAAAAAAAATAGAATTAATACAATAATCATAATGTTTTATGAATAAAGCAAGACAGATATTTTTTTATTTGATACATCAAATAAGTATATAGTAAGAAAAAAATTGTATTTGAAGTTAAAAATAAATTAAAAAAAAAAAGATAATAATTTATCCAAAATTGTGTATATTAGATTGTCAGATAAAGATGTTACTATGTTAGTTATAGTAGGTACCTATGTAATGGGTAATTCAGTAATTGTAATTTAAAAACAAGTGAAATGGTTTATTCAATCAAAATAAATGAAGATTAGATAATATGTACTTACCAGAACTAGATGAATTTGAAGCCAAATGAATACTATCTGAATCTACTGAATCAATTATTGATGTAGAATTATTAACTTGACACTTATCTACAGAGTCACAATCGTCTGCAGTTGATTCAATTTTACCAATTACATTTAAGCCAATTTCTAAAAAAAAAAAAATAGAATTAATACAATAATCATAATGTTTTATGAATAAAGCAAGACAGATATTTTTTTATTTGATACATCAAATAAGTATATAGTAAGAAAAAAATTGTATTTGAAGTTAAAAATAAATTAAAAAAAAAAAGATAATAATTTATCCAAAATTGTGTATATTAGATTGTCAGATAAAGATGTTACTATGTTAGTTATAGTAGGTACCTATGTAATGGGTAATTCAGTAATTGTAATTTAAAAACAAGTGAAATGGTTTATTCAATCAAAATAAATGAAGATTAGATAATATGTACTTACCAGAACTAGATGAATTTGAAGCCAAATGAATACTATCTGAATCAATCATCGGTGCATTATTAATTTGACACTTAACTACAGAGTCACAATTGTCTGCAGTTGATTCAATTTTACCAATTGCATTTAAGCCAATTTCTAAAAAAAAAAAGAAATAGAATTTATACAATAATTATCATGTTTTATGAATAAAGCAAGACAGATATTTTTTTATTTGATATATTAAATAGGTATATTATTGTAAGAAAAAAATTGTATTTGAAGTTAAAACTAAATTTAAAAAAATATTTAATTAAGACAATAAACACATCTTCATAAAAATATATTTTATTGTAGGTGCCTACCTACCTTTTTTCTCTAAAACTGAAATTTTCTTTTTTTTAATAAGAAGTATTTATATTTGTAATGATAATAATAAATAGTTTAAAGGGAATAGTATGAGAATTTATAATATTGTACTTACCTGTTTCTGGTACATCTTCATCTATTTTACGTTTTTTTGTAAAAAAATTTTGTACATCCACAACGGTATTGGTTTTTTTTAATTTAGCCACTTTACAAAAAGTCAAATGTCTTTTCCAGTTTGTTTCATTTAACTTTAACCGCTTTTTACCACATAAACAAACAGCGTAATTGGAATCCGACATTATATTTGTGTTATTGACAAAAAATTATAATAGTATAATAATAATCTATATAGGTACTTAATGCACTAAATTCTAATACGCCTACAACCAAGAAAACAAGAACGCACTATGCATTTATAATTTTTCGATTTCAGTTTGTGACCAACGCCTTGCAGTTTAGACAACTGACAAATTACTTCAATAAATATTAAATATCCAATATTCCACAAAATACAATATGTATACAAATTAAAAACAGATTTTCTGTGAAACTAGTGGAAGCCGCTGGAAGGTCCCCTATATTTTTATCTTCTACGTAATACATCTAATCATTGCGTAATGTCATAATTTGATATTTTTCTATTTTTATTTACATTTTATAATATAATTTTATCATTTTCTCGGTTAGGCATTGTAAAATATAAATAATAATAATTTGTTATAAATTATAATATACCTACTATCTTTTTGTTTTAATAATAAAACTATATAGGTACCTATATAGCCATGTATAAGTAGGTATCTACTTACTGCGACACTACTCCAATTATAAGTTATATAATATAATTCTATAATTATATTTATATTGTAAACACAAAACACTTTAGTTCATTACTGTAATATTATCCTTCTAGGCTTCTAGAAATACCCACCCAGTACCCACCTACCCACCCACCCATATTTAAGGTGTTGCTTGAGCAACACTTGGACCCTAGGTTACACGCCACTGTAAAGTTGTTTGTATTATTTCCGCCAATTTTAGTTACCAAATTAATCTGTAAAAGTATTTTATAATGGTTATAAATATAAAAATAATTTGATATTTTAATGTGAGATTACCATCTGATTTTTAAATTCAACTTCCAAGGACAATTTTTGGTCTATATTTTGTAAAGATTCAACGTCTATCATAGGAAATAATTTTAAAAATTTGTCGTTCATAATAATATCATGTTGAGTCGTAACTGATGCTGTCGTGTTTATCTTCTCATCTATTCTTTTCACATAAGCTAATATAGTTGAGACTTTTTCAAGAATGATTTTTAGCATAGCATTATCCACAGTTGCTATAATAACATAAATAAAAATATAATATTGATTAAAATAGAGCATTATTCAATGGAAAAAATTATTCAAAATTAATAGTTATTTAAAAAAAATGGATATGTGTATGAAGTAAGCACTAAACTAACAAGACTATTTGAAAGTATGAAGAAGTACGATATTAAAAAAATAAATAAAATTTCATTGCTATGCAGAAATATTATGTTTTTAATTTGGATTTATACATGGATCATAGCATTTCTGCATTATTTAAATTTCATCAAAAATGTAATACTTACAAGACATCTCATTAAGAGTTATAGTGCTGGGCATCTCATCATTAAGAGTTATAGTACTTGGCATCATATTATGAGTTTTAGTGCTTGGCATATCATTTTATTGTGAAATTAACAGATTTATATAAATTTTATTTTTGTTGTTATTTTGTTATTAAGGTAATGCTCTCCTAAAAACAAACATCGGTCCGAGACTAATTTTTAAGTGGCCAGTCATTGTTTCCGCCAAAATACTCGATTTTCGTTTCGTTTTGTAATTGATGGGTATGTTGCGAACCAGTGTTAAGACACCGTTGACTAGGGTTGTGTTTAGGATGGAAGTTAACACAGTTTAGTTAGTAAATATAAAGAATTTATTATATTATTACAAAAACTTAGAAAAACACTCAGTGCAACTTGTACAAAAGACTGCAATAAAACTAACACGAGTACTGTCAACAAGTCGTCGTCCAGTTATTGAGTGTCGGAGCTCTTGTAATGGAGCTCCTTTTATATTGACAATAATTAGGCTGGATATTCTAAGCCCGTTTCTCGAGACATCGAGAAACGTCCATGATTACGTGTGACCTTGTTGTTATTACTTCTTTTTAGAAATCAATTTCTTAATACTACTCTTTAACTCAGTAATTAATATTTTGGTACACGTAATATAGACACTTTCAATGTTTATAATATGTATGTCACATATAGTGTCGACAGGTAAGGCTTGAATATCCGGTGCACTCACAACACCTCCCCCACAAAACGAGGGATTATGCTAAATAATACCTCCTAATCAATTGTCAACAACTTATTTCCAGAACTCATGCTTTACATAGTATGTTTAAAAATAAGTTACACTGGTGGTACAAAATAAAATTCTTATTCTATGTTAGTATACATAATTATATTTTTTTTTTCTCAAAATTTGTTAATTATTATATTAATCATACATATATATTGTTATAAAAATATTCATTACAACCTATTAATCCTACGACAGATTATCCAAAAATTTAGTAATTATCGTAGGTTCATTATTTAACTTAATTCGCAAATTGTTACAAGCAAAATTTATATCTGGCGGATTCTCGGGAGGATGAGCTAAATATTGGGTTAAGTGAATGTAGAGTGCCTCCAATTGGTCCTCTCTATAGTAATGCCCCATCCGGCTATTGACGGTTTCCAGATGAAAATGTAGACATAACGGATTGGTATATGAATCGGGGTCACTACTGACGATATGTGTTTCCTGTTCTAAGGCGTTTATTAATAAGTTGAAAAATCTAACTGCCATCTGCAATATTAAAGAGTTGTAATTTCTACCCTTGGATTATGCCTACGAACTTGATACCGTGCTTTATAAGTTCTTAAAACTTTACACACTAGTACTATGCCTATTATTATTCCTAATATATAAAATAAATTTGTATGCATACCGCTAGTATCTTTTAATTTCGTTCGCTCACGATCTTCCTGTATAATTGCTTCCAATTCCTCTATGGTTTTGGAGAAATCACTAATTTCGTTTAATTTAATTATAGGATTTAAAGGTGTATTTAATTTTTTACTGGCGAAAGACGGAACACTGACACTACTGGGCAACTGCACGGGCGGAATGAAATCTACGTACTGAACTGACTTTAAATGTCTGCTGGGTGTCAGTACTACCTGAGGTGTATGAGCCCTACAATGGTCATCTATTTCTATCATTCCCACTCCCTGTAGTTGTATATTCTTTGCTATGTCCCATTGGTCGCAAACAATAGCTACATTGTCACTCGTGCTTATAATATAAATCCATTGGTTATGATATTTTAATTTATGATATATACTACGTTTTAAATCTATGTATTTTATGGGACAGGACGTCGGCAACGATGTTGGTTTTATAAATATCTCTATTTCACAGGGTAAGCTCGTGGATCCCATCCTAAGTGGTTGAGTTTCGGGGCACAACGTTATGCTACCCATGTCTCGGCAATTCATTAAATGATTTACGGAAATCGTTAAGTAGTATTCGTTTGTTTTTGAAATGGCCATGTATTCAATTTCAGGTGTAAGGTGCATGTATAATTCATTCTTTTTTACTGGCAAAGGTATTATATGAAACAGCGTGAGTTCTACCGGGTTTAACAGTGGAATCACAAGTTCGAATATGAGCGTCCCGTTAGAATATATTATTGCTAGTCGAGAAATCTTACTCAATTCATATAAAGACACCACGTTAACGTCGAATGGTAATTTTAATTGACCGGGCAAATTTATTTGTATGTCCCTCAGCTGCATTCTTAATTCAGTGGGTGATATTATACTAGCATGTATAATTCCCCCTTGTGCTGCCATTATTATTTCACCTACCATGTCTGCTTCGAATACTAATTGTTGTAATAATAACAATAATGTAGTTATTTGTTGACCCACTACGGTTCGTACTTCTAACATATCAATTTGATGCCAAGCTCTCTTTAAGCTATTATTCATAAAATTTTGAGACCCATTTAACACTTTAAGTTGGTTTTCCATTAATTGAGCTTCCCTAAAAGCATTATTAGTTGACTTTAATATACTTGTTTGTTTATCAGCTATTTTAAATAAATTAGCATTACTACGTTGTAATTCTTTTATTTGTGAATTGTATAATTCCTCATCAGTATCATCTAATGTACCAAATAAAACCTTTTGTCCTCTTCCTATTATATTTATTAAACCTCTTTTCGCCCTTTTTATTGTGTCTTCAATGTCTATAGATTGTAACATATACGTTCTCTTTCTATTAATTTCCTGGACTAGAGAATTCGAAGTTAATGAAAAACTACCACAAGTTGAGTTAAATATTTCAGGATGTTCTTTCCCTAAATTTTCACATAGTTTTTCGGTCATATTGTAATATTTTATGGTTTCTATATGTCTACTATTAAAATTATCTAAATTAATATACATTAAAAACTTCCAGTCGGAATTTGTCAATCGCATTGGTCCTTGATTTTCGAAATATATTCCACTCTCGTGCGGAATAGTTGAAACATTGTATGATCGACTTTGAGAACGGATGACTTGGGCAATTCCCAATATTATTAAAATCCTACAATAATTTGATATATTAATATACACGCATACACATGCACATATATATATATACATGCATATACTTTATAACAACGATAATATATCTGTAATATTCCTCAGTAAGTCCGCTAAATCTATACATAAAGGTTGATCTAAATTTGCTAAATTTACTTGGTTCATAAGATGCTCCATTAACGCTTCGCTTATACGTCGTAATTCTGGCAATTCGAATGGTTCGTTTAATTCATCATTAGCTAATAATATGTGCATACTTAAACATGCTGGCTCTATACCGTTCCCTACTCTACGTATTAAATGTGGACCTAATCTTAAACTATTATCTAAATTTAATAAGAAACATATAGTTTTTTCTGCATTATCTGACATTTTAAACTAAATACTAATTATGCGTATATATATGATATATATATATATTTTTTTTTTCTTTTTCTTACCTGTAACAAAAATTTTACAGATAATATTTTAATGACTATTTATCATTTATTTTATTATTCATTAAACAATTTAACATTATTCTTATGAAGAGTAGCGACTCTTTTCTCTTTTTGTATTTTAATATTATACTCTAACACTTCTACTACTGGGTATGGTCCTATCCAAATAGGATTTAATTTATTTTTCCTAGTGTGATCTAAAATTAATACGTTATCACCTACGTGTATTTCCTGCGAGTTTTGTTTTATGTCGTAATACCCTTTTGTATTATTTTTTGTTTTTATTATTAAATCTTTAGCTAAGTTAAACGCGTTTTGCATTTTCTGTTTCATTTCATATGCATAATTTTCATACGAATAATTTTCTTCCATTTTTCTTTGCAAAGGCGAAGGTATTTCTACCGGATTTCCATATAATAATTCATATGGTTGGAAATTAGTACTTTCATGTACTGCAGAATTAAATGAAAATGTTACAAACGGAATATGTTCACACCAATTTTGTGTATTTCGATCTACTGTATGTCTTAACATTTCTTTTATTACCCTATGTGTTCTTTCAAGCCCCCCGTTAGTTTGCGGATGATAGGGACTGGACATTAATTTATTAATTTTTAAAATTTTGCATACTTCTGTAAATATTTCTCCTACGAATTCTGGACCGTTATCTGTTAATAAACTTATTGGTATTCCATGAATACACACGAAATTTACTACAAATGCTTTCGCTATTGTATTAGCTTTATGGTCTTCTATTGGTATTGCTAAAAGAAACTTTGTAAGATCATCTTGTATTGTTAAAATATACGAATTATTTTTATATGAAGTAGGGAGTTTCCCTACGACATCAAGAAATATCTTTTGGAATGGTTTTGTGGAAGTCGTTGTTATTGCCATAGGAATTTTAATTTTCTTAGAACTTTTATTCTTTTGACACGACTCGCACTTTCGTATATATTCTCTTACATCTTTTCTCATACCTTTCCATTGCACTTGGGCGTTTATTCGTTTTAGTGTTTTTGTTATACCCAAATGGCCACCTAAAAGAGAATCATGATACATTTGCATCAGTTCCTCCTTATCTTGGTCATTTAATATTGTCTCCGAGTATATTAATACGTTTATTAATGTTCCCTTGAAAACATATCTATACATTGCCCTCACTCGAGCCCAGTTCAATTTATTCGAAGTATAGTTTGATTCATCTCTAAGTACAGAAATTTTTGTTATTTTATTCTTTTCACAAAATTTTTTTAATATTACTAACGTTTTATAAATATTTTCGTATGTAGGAACAGGGGCGCCGAAACCTATATTGATGCAGGGCAACTGCCCTACATATTGAAAAGAGGTGGGTGGGTGGGTGGGTCTGCCGGTTGACGATAACTGCAAGAAAGAGATATAAATTATAATAATACGTCGGTTGGTAATTCAAATTAAATAGTTTGGAAATAACACTATTACCTACATAAATGGTGTCCGGAAAAAAAGTACCCGAAAAAAAAGTACCCGGAAAAAAAGTACTAGTAAAAAAGTACCATAGAAAAAAAGTACCAAAAAAAAAAGTACCGGTTAAAAAGTACCTAAAAAAAAGTATCCACGAACAAAAAATGTAGAAAGAATTTTTATTTTCAGTGTATGCTCACAAGTATACCTCATGAGAGGTATTTCCATTATAGATATTATTGTGATATCTTTATTTATGATATTTTATCTATAATGACATTAAGATAATACCCAGGACTCATTTAGAACACATAAAAGTAGCATAGTATCAATTCAATGTTATCCACGCCAGACGCCAGTGAAGGTTTTGACTTCGTTGAAAAGTTCTACAATTCCGAGTATATAAAGTCCGTTTACATAGTATTTATACGCTGGTGAATATTTTGTTTAGTGGTATTTATAACAAGTCAATATGGAAATCATAAAAAATAATAAAAACAATGAAAAAATATTGTTAGATGGTTTTACGTATACTAAACTTAAAACGTGTAAATTTCATATTCGTTGGAAATGTTCAAAGTATAGTTCACTTAAATGTCCTGCTATTTTAACTACTACTTTAGAGTACAATGATCCAAAAGTCACTAACGAACATGTACATTTATCTGATATATCATCAACAAAAGTAGTCAAAATAGTTCATGAAATAAAAGAACAATCAAAATTATGTGAAAATACGCCAAGCCAAATATTTGCCGAAGCTGTGAGTAATTTACCAAAAGATATACTTGTAAATATGCCAAAAGAAGATACGATAAAACGATCAATTAGAAATCAAAGGCGGACAAATAACCCAGGAGTAGTAAATCACCTCAGTGAATTAAAAATTGAAGGTAAATTAACTGATATTACTTGTAAATTATAATTACAAAAATGAAAAAAAATAAACAAAGTTAACTATTTAATAAATCACTTTCAATTTTTAACAATAAAACAAAAAAAATGTTTTGTCAACAAGCCCGGACCAGCCGAACTCAAGCTGGTCCTGCATTTTAAAATAATCAGAAATCTGGGTTTTATGTCTAATGATATTACATACTTATTTGAGTTATTACTTATTAGGTAATATATAAATTTATAATTTCACAATAATAATATTAATAAATATATATCTTATACGAGTAGCGGCCCACCGGGAAATTTCCCGATATCCCGGTCGTCCAGTTCGCCACTGATTACAAACCAGATTTATATGCACTTATAATCGTTAAATAAACAAAAAAAAAACATTTACTATAAGCAATGATCAATATGTAGTATAATTGTATAAACATTTTCAATTCAGTTTACAAATAATCAATAAAAATATTATGTTTTTAGGAGAGTGGTGTCTATATAATGACGAACGTTTTTTACTGTCAGACAATGGACCAGAGAGTTCTGAAAGAATAATTATATTTTCTACTGATGACTGTTTACAATTATTAGCAGATGCTACAACATGGTATATTGACGGAAATTTTAGTTTAGCTCCTAATCTATTTACTCAATTGTATATCATTCGAATCCAAAAAAACGATATTTTTGTATCGGTTGTATATTGTCTCTTACAAACAAAAACACAATTTACGTATGAAGAATTGTTTAACACCATACTAAAAGAATGTGAAGTTCGTGAAATATACCCAGACCCACTATACATCAATATGGATTTTGAAATTGCAGCTATGCAAGCCATTAAGTCATGTTTAGGTACACATATTGTACTGCGAGGTTGTTTTTATCACTTATGCCAAAGCACACATCGTAAAATTCAACAACTTGGTCTCGAAAAAAAATATCGTGAAGACGAATACTTTAATCATTACTGTTCAATGCTCGATGGTCTTGCATTTGTGCCTCTAAATTTAGTGCAAGAAGCAATGAATATTCTAAAAATGAAAATTCCAATTGGTGCAGAGAGTATTGTTGACTATTTCAATGTGAATTATGTTGAAGGTACCTAGATATCATTAAAATTATATATAACCTAATTTATTTAAATTTAGTATAATATATATAATTCATCTTAAATTATTTTAGGTACTTATAGATCATTTGGACGTGGCGCAAGACAACAACGCCGTATACCACCTTTATTTCCACCCAATACGTGGAATGTCCATGAAACAACTTTAAACGACGAGCAAAGAACAAACAACGTATGTGAAGGTTGGAACAACCGATTTTCTCATCTTGTAGGTCAGAAACATCCAACTATATGGAAACTAATAAATAAAATGAGGCAGGAAATTGGATCGGATAGAGCAAGGTTAGCGATAAGTGAAATTGGCGTGCATACAAGTAAAAAAAAAAAAAATTATGAAAATATACATTATCGATTAAAAACGTTGTGTGAACGTTTTTCTCAAAATTTAATTACATTGGACGAGTTTTTAGTTAATATTGGACATAACATAAGAAAAAGATCATTTTAAACTGTCAAAAATGTCATAAATCATTTATATCTTATTTTAATTTTTTAATTTTCTAGTAACTCGATATAATATAACTTAATATAATTTTTTAATTTTATTTTCAATAATTCATTATAAATAAAACTATGTGTACCTACATTTAAATTTGTTGGATACTTTTTTCCCGGGTACTTTTTTCTAGGGTACTTTTTTCCCGGGTACCTTTTTCTAGGGTACTTTTTTTCTGTGGTACTTTTTTACTAGTACTTTTTTTCCGGGTACTTTTTTCCCGGGTACTTTTTTTCCTAATATCACATAAATAGGTAGTATGATAAGTTATAATTTGAAAGTAATTATTAGGAACGGGACTTATATAGTTATATGTAGGTAAATACAAAATATGTAGCTACATATTTTCATTATTCATATTTATATGTAAAGCCTTAGTGCATTAGTTTTGAAAATTACATATTTGACCAAATGTATTATTTTTTATTTTTTCATTACATCAATATAATATATACACGTAAATAATTAATCTAATTGTGTATAATCACCTCTATGCCTCCGTAGATTTCAATAACTAAATATTTATAGTTAGTTATTAGTTAGTTATTTATAGTTAGTTTGTAATTCTTAGGTTTATTTTGTATGAATCTTAATTGGTCATACCATACTACCATACAAAACATTTATAATATTTATGAGTTGAAACATATTATAGGGCATAATGCAGTTGTATAAAATTTGTATTATGGATATATCTATATAATAAATTCTTTCTAGATTTGAACTAAGAAATAATAATTTTTACTTAAGGTATTTCGGTGAGGTGGGTGGGTGGGTAGTCAAATGTGATTAGCCCTACATTTATTTTTTTACATCGGCGCCACTGTGTAGGAATATCGCTACTGTTTTCTTTAGTTATTAAACAAATTAACTTCCTATTTCCTATTTCTAAATGCGTTATTTCTCCTACCTTAGCATTTTTATCTATTTTATTTAAGTTAGCTTCTTTTAATAAATTCTCAGACAATACGTCATTTATTTTACCTCCTACAGGTAATTCTAACACTATTGCTGAATCTTTTGGAGAGTTTTCTATTTCACCCTTTATTTCTTTTATTCTTGTATTTATTATTATTGTATTTTTAAAGTCTTCAAAAAACCTATCATAAGTGGGAGGAATATTATTAATTAATTTTATTTCTTTGATTCTGCTTAATGCGTCTGCATTTAAATTAGTTTTACCACTTTTATAACGAATTTCGTAATCAAATTCGTCCAATTTTATTCTCCATCTTAATAACCTACTGCCTGGATCCTTGACACTAAATAACCATGTCAATGGTTTATGATCTGTTATTATTATAAATTTTCGTCCATACAAATACGGTCGGAATTGTTTAACACCAAACATAATAGCTACTAATTCTTTTTCGGTTGTGGTATAATTTATTTCGGCTTTATTGAGTGTACGTGACGCGTATGCTATTGGTAAATCGTTTGTTATTTCTTGGCTTAGCACGCTACCTACAGCATAATCACTAGCGTCACACGTAATACTAAATGGATGTTCGAAATCCGGATATTGTAATATGGGTTCACTACACAAAATATTTTTTAATTTATCAAAAGCAGTCTGACATTCTAAAGTCCAATTAAATTCTACATTCTTTCTTAATAAATTAGTTATTGGTTTTGCAATTTTACTATAATCGTGTATAAAATTCCTATAATATCCCGTTAATCCTAAGAAAGATTTTATTGCTTTTACATTTAATGGTGTAGGAAAGGTCTTCACACATTCAATTTTGCGTTCGTCAGGTTTTACTCCCTGTTCAGTTAATTTATGCCCTAAATATATTACTTCTTTCCTTAAAAATTCACATTTATCTGGTTGTAACTTTAAATTATGCTTGCGCAAACGAGTGAATACTTCTCGTATTCTTTTATTATGCTCACATAAATCTGCAGAAAAGATTATAATATCGTCTAAATAGACCAAACACTTTAAACCGATTAAATTGCACAAAACATTGTTCATTAATCGTTGAAAAGTAGGTGGACTATTTTTTAAACCCATTGGTAGTTTTGTATACTGCCAATGTCCAATATCACTACTAAATGCACTTTTAACTCGTGATTCCTGACTTAATGGAATTTGGTGAAATCCTGATGCTAAATCAAGTACTGTAAAATATTTTGATTTACCTAAACGATCGAGTACATCTTGTATCTGTGGTAGTGGCATTTTATCTCCTATCGTTATATTATTTAACTTTCTGTAATCTACTACTAAACGAAATTTCGGTTTTCCTGAGGCATCTAATTTTTTAGGTACTAATAGGATTGGTGAATTCCACGGGCTATCACTTGGCTCTATTATACCGTTACTTTCCATTTGTTTTATCTGTTTAGTTATTTCGTCCCTTTGATTATGCGGTAACCTATATTGTCTTTGATATATAGGTGGATGTTCTACTGGTGTGCGTATTTCATGTTCTATCGACATGGTGTTTGTTAATTTATCCCCCTCCAAATAAAATATATCCGAAAATTCTGAACAGATTCGTTCTATACTTTCAGTTTCCTCTTTATTTAAATGTTCTATTCGCAATACCTTTTTTAAACGTGCTATTCTAGTGGGATTATTTAATACTATTTTGTTTGTATCGATATTAATATTCATGACGGATTCCTCTTTATACGTGTCATATTCTAAATCACCTAACTGCAATGGCTTCATATATTTTTCCTCACTGGATAAATTTATTACGTTAACTAACACGTGTCCGTTTTTTACAATGTTTATTATATTACCTATGAACAGTTGTTCTTGTAACTCCCTTTGTTGAATTATAATTGCCTCATTATCTTTGACACTTTCATTCTCAACATTTACAGCCATAATATATTCTACGCGCGGCGGAATTTTGATACTATCACTTAATGTAAGCGTGTGTTCTATACACCCATACGGCATATTTATAGTAGTATTTTGTTTTTGAAAAAACGGTCTACCTAATATACCTGCCTTAAGTAGTGGCATATCATTTTTAACTATATAAAATCTTATATTTTCAAATATTTTTGTTCCTATTTCTATCGGGATTTCTACTATACCTATGGATTCTTCCAAAGTACTACTTATTCCTCTTAAAAGGATATTTTCCCCTACTACTAATTTCGTATCCGATGTCAATTCGGACAAATGAATTATATTAACACTACTTCCAGTGTCTACTAAAAACTCTATCGTTTCTTCTATAAAATTCGGCGATTTAACTTTTACATGTTGATTATCTAATGCTACCGTTACTTGTTTTATATCGTGTATTGCCCTTAATTCTTCAACTACAGCAGGACCTCTTATTCCTGTAGTTGACTCCCGTTTCCCGTATTGCTATTGGAGTTTTTATTACGCCTTTCATTATTTTTCTTTTTAAAACATTTATCTATAGTATGATTCGTCTTTTTACAATAATCGCAAATCATATATGTTCTCTCAATTGGCCTACTGGGATATTTCTTTTCTATTTTTCTTTTTAATCTACAATCCCTTTCATAATGCCCAAATTTCCCACAATTATGGCATGTGCCTTTATTAAATTTTTGGGTTTCTCTTTTAAAATAATTGTTATAATTATTATTATTATTTTTATGGCTACTATATTGCCTCATTTCACTTGGGGTTATATTTTTATCCTCCATTATTGCTATTTGAATAGCTTGTTCTAACGTACTGGGATTTTTACTCTTTACTAAGATTTTTATTCTATCCGATATTCCCTCTAAAAATACGAGTAAAGCTTGTTCCCTTATATTATTTTGTACTATTAACGCATCACTTTTACTTTTTCCTTGAGTACTACCTTCCGATACGGCTTGTACTAAATTACGAATTCTATTAACGTATTCTATTAAAGTCTCTTTATATTTCTGTTTCGCGCTGAACAATTCAATTTGCAGATACGCTGCATTTTTGGGTTTATCATACGTATTTTTTAATAAGGTTTTTAATGTTTCCCAATTATTTATTTTTTCATACCTTATTACCTCGTAAGCCTGTCCTTTTAATTTCGTTAATATTGTCCTCAACATTATGTCTATATTATTTATTGGAGTTATTTCTACAACTAACTCACACGCATTTAAGAAAAATTCTAATTTTTCATCTAACCCACCACTAAATTCGGGTACCAATCGGATTACATGTTCTACAGTTTTATCTATGCTAACCGTATATGTTATTACATTTGTATTATCAGACCCACTGTTACTATTTTCTCCTGACATGTTGTCTAATTTTGGGTTCCCTAATATTACTCTACTAATGTAACTTTCCGAAAAATTTATTAAATCACTATCGTTAAAAGTAATATTTAAACTACTACGACGTCTTGGATTTTCTGACATAGGACTAATATGCTTACTGAATATTGTACATAGTATGTATGAGCTGCTTTCCTTTTCCTAAATGCCCACTGGTCTGCTACAGAAGTTGTATTCGTTCTTGAGAAGTTGATCAGGCTTCTTTGGAATGAACGGTCTCGGAATCTTCGTCGTGTTGAACGGGTGTGTTGAAGATCCCGGGTTTCGGCACCATAAATTTTCCTGTTGCGAACCAGTGTTAAGACACCGTTGACTAGGGTTGTGTTTAGGATGGAAGTTAACACAGTTTAGTTAGTAAATATAAAGAATTTATTATATTATTACAAAAACTTAGAAAAACACTCAGTGCAACTTGTACAAAAGACTGCAATAAAACTAACACGAGTACTGTCAACAAGTCGTCGTCCAGTTATTGAGTGTCGGAGCTCTTGTAATGGAGCTCCTTTTATATTGACAATAATTAGGCTGGATATTCTAAGCCCGTTTCTCGAGACATCGAGAAACGTCCATGATTACGTGTGACCTTGTTGTTATTACTTCTTTTTAGAAATCAATTTCTTAATACTACTCTTTAACTCAGTAATTAATATTTTGGTACACGTAATATAGACACTTTCAATGTTTATAATATGTATGTCACATATAGTGTCGACAGGTAAGGCTTGAATATCCGGTGCACTCACAACAGGTACAAGTTTAATTTTGCATACAAATCGGTCCAAACAAATATTTCACGGTATCGCTGTTTCATCAAGACTTGTACCGCAACGGCTTATGTGGATGACGACAATGTTTTAATTAGTATAACAGGTATGTTAAAAATATAGGTATTTAGATTGATTTTACTTTTTCTTCAATATTTTAAAACTAATTAGGTACGTATTAATTACTTGTACTGCAGATCACATATGCAATGGGCCATGTTCTAATATCGATAGGCAAAAAGTGGCGACTGCTTGTAAGCGAACAGCAGTAAATGATATTAGTGAAAGACCTCAAAAAATAATTTTGAATGAAATCCAATCGATTAGCAGTGTTTCAACCTTTACGGTCAATGATGTGTCGGCTATTCGTCAATCTATATATCGAGCACGAAAGCATTCATTTCCAATTAATCCTTCGTCATTAAATGAGTTATATTCTGCAATAGGTAAAACTGACACATCTACCTCAAATGGCGAAGAATTTTTGTTAATTAACGATCAAGAAACAAATATAATTATATTTTCTTGTGAAACAAATTTGATTTTTCTATGCGAATCACATACAATTTTTGTCGACGGGACGTTTGAATATTGTCCAAAATATTTTACTCAGTTATTTACCATTCACGGCTTCAAGAACAATTTTTACGTACCTCTTGTTTTTTGTTTATTGAAAAATAAAAACTCTGAAACTTACACAGAAGCTTTTAAATATATTCAAAATAAATGTTATGAAAAAAATTTGACTTTTAACCCAAAAAATGTAACAGTCGATTTCGAAATAAGTATTCATAATGCTATATTATCTATTTGGCCTTCAACTAATCTTATTGGCTGTCGTTTTCATTTAACACAAGCGTGGTATCGCAAAATTCAAGAATTAGGACTTAGTACAGAATACAAAGAAAACGGGTGGCTAAGGACTACATTTGGGTTAACGTTTTTAGATCCTCAAGAAGTTTCAGAATCATTTGTAGAAGATTTTATGTCTACAATACCAGAAGAGTCAGCATATTATAAATTTGCTGATTATTTAACTAACAACTATATCTCTGAAAATAGTGTGTTTCCCCCAACAATATGGTCTAATTGTACAGCGAGTATATCTAGAACAACAAATAATTGTGATCTAAAGAGTTGCTGGTCAAAACTTTTGGACAAGGATTTCTATACGAAAAAGTGTTTACAGAAAAAAAAAAATAAATAAATAAAAAAAAAATAATAATAATAAACATCATTGTAAAACCATAAGATCCTTCGCTTCACTCAGAATCTAAAACAGTTTATTACGTAATAATTGTATAACAATTTACTTCAATGCTTATAAAATCCTTTATCTTGATTTTTGAAATGTTTCAGTGTCATTAGTGAAGTATATGAGTAAGGTCACATTAAATTTTCAGAAGTTTTCATCAAATATTAAAAATATACCATTCATATACTTAATCAATTTTCGGAAGATTTCTTTATTTAAATTATCTATAAAAATTTTGTTTCATAAAAAACACTTTTTTTTATAAAAAAGATTCAAAACTCTTTGTTCTATCTGTATTCAAAGTTCCATTATGTTTGGATCTACCAATTTCTTACCAATTTCTTCAAATAAATGTTTAAAGTTGATAATTTACGTAAAAACAGTTTATTATGTAAAAATTTATAATAATAAATAATTCAATAATATTTATAAATTTTAAATGCATATATTACATATCTATCAATGTATATACAAATTTAAAAAAGAAATTCATAATTTGGTGCAAAGTGGATATTATATCATACATATATTGTCATAGTAAAAATAATAAAATACATATTAATATACCATAAAATATGTATTCAAAATATATAATTTGTACAAACTAAATATGATATTCATTGAATGTAATATAATTATCACATTTGGAGAGCAAAATATTATTTTTATACTTAAATTATAATAATAAATAAATATCTATAAAAGCAAAATATTAGTGTAGTATGAATTTAAATGTATTTAAATTATTTACTAGATTACATTAATTACAAATTGTAATTTCAAAGGTTGAGATTAATTAAGAAGAACAGCTTATTTTAAAATATTTATGATGATTTATCCAAGATTTATATTTGATAATTGTATATTTTGCTGTTCGTTTCGTGCCATAAAGTACGATGTATCGTCTATGCTATCGGGAGTTGGTACAAACGGAGGAACTTCATTTAAAAGATTATCCCAATCAATATTTGAAAATAACTCAGTAGAAGATCTCAAATCTGAGCCAGAAAGTCTTTCATTTTGATCTATTGTCATCAAACCATCAATTGCCTCTACTGCTTCTTTAGATAGTGTTTGATCTCCAGTTGGCCATTCTAATTCTACAAAAATTAAATATTTATCTTAAAAAGATTTATAAAAATATATTTTTAAGCATAACTAAAATTTACCACGTCTGAGGATATCTTCAAATATTTCTTGTACAGTATCACCTTCAAATGGTACAACTCCTGTCATAAATTCATACAGACAAACACCTAATGCCCACCAATCAACACCAGATCCTACATTCCATATTTATTTTATTAATAAAATATATCTAAAATTTAAGAATTATTAATAAAATTACCATGTTCTATTCCTTGAATTAATTCAGGGGCCAAATAATAAGGTGTACCTAATATTCTACCATCACTAGCTCTTTTTCCTTTCCTCAATGATTTAGGAGTTCGATAAGGAGTTAGCTTTGGTAAATATGGAGTTGCAATCGGACTCATTATTAATTCATCCTGTAATTGACACTTGATTAAGATAATGTATAATTTTTTTGTAAAATTTTACTAACCATATGGGAGGTTTTTAAAAAAGATGGAGATTGTGTAGGAGTAGGTAAACAAAATCTAGTAGTTTTCAACGTTTTTGGAGTGTCAGCATACGAACGTTTACGAGAACATTGTACTGGAGTTGATATAGCCACACAACCACTACTTAATCGCTCTTCAGTTCTAAAAACAAATTATGAATAGTTTTATTTTAATGTAATTTAAATTGCTCCTTACTTCAATTTCAAAACACTTTTAACCGAGGAATTTGAATTATTTGATCCAAAGTTTGAGATATCCACTTGTTTGATTTGTTGAGTAAGTCCACAGTTATTCAATGTATTACCTTCTAAATCTCTGAGTGGTAATATTCTTCTTCTATATCGTTTTAAAGAATCAGTACCCGATGATTTGAATCTTTTACTATGAATAAAAATAAAATATACATGTTATATCTTTGTAATATGTCATATGTTTTACTGAACTTAACAGAGGGTAAATAATTCAAACAGAAAAGTCAAATTTTTATAAACATATTTTTTCATGGTATTTTTTTTTTTGTATATAATGCCCGGAGGTAGCATATAATATATGAAGTTTTTTCAACAAATATTATATATTACTAATAGTATAATAGTTATAATTGATATTATATGAGTATAATTAGGTATATTATATAGAATACTTATTAGTAGGGGTCTCAAAGGATATCGATATTTCGATATGATATTGATATCTTAAGGATTTTTTGACTATTTTCGATATCGATATCAATGACAAATATCATGATATTTTCGATATCGATATCTAAATAAATATCGTGATATAAATAGAAAAAAAATCCATTTATGAATAATGACTAATGAGTAATGAGTATAATATTGAATAATCAATATTTAATGTAGAATAATCTATATCTGATATCTATTTAAGTTCACTTAGTGCCTATTTTAAGAAATTAAAATAAATTTACCCAATGTGTATTGTATAATATTCACTATCCCATGGTTGTACTGTAGTGGGTTGCATAATAAACATTAAACATATACACTATACATTAAACTATACAAAAATATTTATATTTATTTTTCATCTATTTAAAAATATTTAAGTTATAGTACTTCAAAAATTGTTTTTAATGTCTGTGCACTCAGTTCATAGTTTGCATCAAAATTTGCAATTAAAAAAAACTAAAAACTACATTTTTTTTTGTATATAATATTTTAATATATTTCTGTGTTATGGTAAATTAGTGTGATATCGATGTATCGATAAATCGATATATCGATATATCGATAAATCGATATATCGATATTAAATTTGGTTTTTCGATATCGTGATAAAATATCGGAAATATCACTTCGATATCGATATTTAAAAATATATCGTTTGAGACCCCTACTTATTAGTGTATAACTCACATTATTTCTTAAAAATAATCAGATGAGTTAAACAAATTAGTTTTTAATTAATAAAATAGACAAACGTCTAGTTTTTACACACATAAAAAACTACAGAAGCTTAAATTAATTTCCTAATGATAGATGAAACATGACACTTGGTTTCAAATTTGATGAGTTGAAAATATTTACTAATTCATAATTTTCAAATCACCTGATATTTTTGGTAGAACACGGAGTATCTTGAAGTTTATCTTTATCATATACATGACTACATCCACAATCGGTAGAAACGCTACAATTTTGACAAGTATAAAATGTAGTTCCTTCTAATGTATTATTGGCTGATTGAAATGGTACTATTCCAGATACATGGCTATTGTTATAGTCATCTTCATCTAAATCCATATTGAGTCCCAAACTAAAACCACTGGCTTGAGTCTTTTCATTTGATCCCTATATTGAAAAAAAATTAATATTCATAACAAATTTTATTTTCTTAAGCAAATTACCAAATAACAGATATTTAATAGTGATAGTCTGATTCAGAAATTATAATACTTTTAACTAAACTATTAAAAATATTTATCAAACTACAATTTTAACTCATAATTTGATTTCATTCAGAATATTTTCAAGTTCAAATCTCAAACTTATCTAAATAGTAAATAGTTCATTTTGATGTTTTTTCACACATTTTGAATTACAAACCGAGCTGAACACCTAGTGTTTGGTTTCGCTCAACACAAACAGTTTGACCCACCACTAATATTTACTACATAAAAAAAGTGTTACTTACAAATGAAAAATGTGATGTTAATGATAATAACTGTCCAGGAGTTCTAGTTGGAACATTTGGAGAACTATTTATTAAGTCCATGATTTCCAAATCTATAAAAATGTCATGAAATTAAATATTTTAATGTTATTATTATAAACAATATAGATCATTTTTTTTACCTCTATGAATAGTAATTCGACTAAGACCAAAATCTGTTAATTTAATATGACCTTGACCAGATATTAACATATTATCAGGCTTTAAATCCCTATGTACAATACCATGACTAAAACAAAAATAATGTATAAGAATTTGCTAAAAGTTAAACTAGACGTAGTACTAAGCTTTAGAACTATAAATTATCAATTCAAATATAATATGTATATATATATATATATATATATATATATTTGAAATTCATAAATCTAAAGTAAAAATAATTTTTCACTGATACATATATGACTTTATAAATAAATAAATTATATAATAACAATATTTTTCTTTTAAAAATGTAATCTTATAGTAATTTTTATACACAAAAGAAAAAATATGTTTAGTGAAGGATAAAAAATTAAAATTAATATTAGAAATAATTAATTAAACAGTTAATGGACTAAGATATCCTCTTTTTTAAACACACACACATACACACACACACACACACACACACACACACACACACACATATATGTACATTTTTTATTTTGATAATCATGTTTAAAAAGATTCAATGTACCTAATTTACAAAACATACTTGACTTTGCAATAAATTTACCTATGAAGATATTGTAAGGCAAGTGCAACCTCAGCAGTATAGAATGTTGCTACATCTTCTGAAAAATATCCCATGACACTGAGTAATGATTTTACATCACCACCAACCATATACTCCATCACCTTAAATAATAAAAATAGTTCAGTTTATAACACGCTGTTCAGGTCAATTACTTTTTAATTTTAATATTAATTATCATCATAGACATACGCATACATAAGCATAGATATACTTTATTATCAGTGCCCTACTAAAAACATCATTGTTTAATACTGAATTTTGTTTAACTTGTATAATAGAAAAATATATTTCAAATTATAAGTAATAAAACTATGTTGTGAAAATGAATTATGTTAATTTAGAGTATTGCCAAAGTGACATTCACATAACATTAACAATTTAAATTTTTCAATTATAGTTGGAATTAAAATCTTAATAAATGTATTAAAAAACATCTAAATGTTTTTCACTTGTCACTAACACAATTATGGTTATGTATAGTTTTATAATACTGGAAACATGTCTGAAAATAGTTGAACTATATTTTTCACTAAATTTATGTATCCTATTATCAAGTAGTTTAAATTATGTCTCTCAATATATTAACTCCAAAACTCTAATTTTTTCTTTAAGTTTTTATAAAGACTATTCCTATTTTATGTTTTTAGGAACCAAGCTCAATTGTCACTATAGAACATGTGTACTACCTGGATATGTATTATGTTAAAAATAAAAAAAACATTTATAATTAGAATAGCCATATCAATATTTTATAAAAATGTAATGTATGGTAAGTTAGTTCATCAAATTACCAAATAAATACTGCTTGAAGTCTGAAGTGAATAGAACAATTTAACACAAAATGGACTATTGGCCAAAGCTAGTGCATTTCTTTCATTAACAACTAAAATAAATAACAACAAATTAAAAACTTTATGGAAAGATATAAGTAAAATAAGAAAGACATTACCTTGTGTAATCATATTTTTATTTATCATATCAGTTTTTTTCATAACTTTTATTGCATACATTTGCTCCAAATTGTTCTTCTTGTGACCCAAATAAACTTTTCTACGCATTTAAATTAGGAATAATAACATTTTTGAATTAAATATGGTTGTATTAAAATAAAGTAATTTCAAAAAGAGTCTATATAATATGCATATTATCCACGAGTAGCCACTTGATAAAATGTTAAGTCTATAGATAGTTTTTAAAATAATTTTATATTGTTCTACCAGTATAAGAAAAAAAAGAGTTCATGTTTTGGTTTTTTTATTAATTTTTGTGGATCTGATATTATGGTAGTTGATCCCATATAAATAACAAAACGTTTAATATAGTAGGACATAGCACAATAATTGTAACTTTATAATTGGTATTGTTAACTTTTACGAGGACCTTAGGTGTGTGGGTACCAATCTGAGTGGTCAATAAAACTATGTTTTTAATTAATGTATACATGAATACAAATTTTAAATTTATATTCAGTTTAAAAAGAGAACAAATTACTCTTTTATTTGTTTATTTTTTTTAATAGGGTCATAGCAACACAAATATTTTAGAGTATATTGAAAATGTATTTTTTAAATTTAAATAAGTTACTACTTTAAGAACAATCATAATAACTAAAATAAAAAAATTACTATACAGCTCTCTATATATATTTATTTATTTATTTATGTTATCTATAAGAATTGTTCAGAAGAAAAATAGTTTAAAACAATAAAAATCGTTCAAAACTGTAATCCAATACAAAATGCTTGTGATGTCAATAATATCCTGATATGCCAATAATTACCAGACTAAATCTTCAGTAGATTTACATATTATATTATTCAATGATAATACTTTGTATCAATGCCAAAAAAATGAACTCAAAAAAATATTTGAATACAATATCGTGAAAAAAATACAACTTACCCATAAGCTCCTCTACTGATTGGTTTAATAACATTGAAATCGCTTATTTCTGGATGCTAAAATTTAAAATGTATTTTACATTTTTGGTCAATTTGAATTTCCAGTTCATGTTACGCACATTTCACAGTGAATTGAGTGTTTGCATACACATTAAAATTAAATAAGGATACTTACTCAATAGTATTATTAATAAATTTAATAAGTACAAAATACATAAAATTTAGTATTCAGTCATAACTAAAATATCTGAAAGCATTATAATAATTATCTCAATTACCTTGGTTTCTTTAGTATTTTTTACAATAGTATTCAATAATGTTTTTTCAAATGGAAATGCATTTTCTTCATTAATTGCAGTCATTTTAAAATATCAGTTGTAATATATGTTCATAAATAATAAATTAATAGTATAATTTGTTATAAAGGTACACTTAACATTTTTAAGAATTCACATATAAATATAGTTTACAATTTTGAATAAATACGATATTTATAAATGAAAATATTTTTAAATTTCTGAAGTTCTCTTACTATCAAGTAACAACAACTATATAACAGTGCCACTGTTCCAGTAATGGCTGTCGAATAACTAGAACCGTCAACTGATATACTATTCGGTTACAAGTAAGAATAATTAGTAATTACTAGTTTTAGTTAATCAAGTAATTACAATTTATAATCATGGCATCATGCTGTTATATAGTAGTATAGTACATACAAATGGTAAATAAGTTAAGAAATAACGGTTTACTTTACAGATCACTGATCACTGTACGATTTTAAATTATCACACGCATTTAAAAGATAACGTACATTATTGGTTAACCTATAATTTTTGATAACTATGTCGATGGCGGTTA
Source organism: Therioaphis trifolii (assembly GCA_027580255.1). Lineage (NCBI taxonomy): Eukaryota > Metazoa > Arthropoda > Insecta > Hemiptera > Aphididae > Therioaphis > Therioaphis trifolii. The sequence goes on from JALBXZ010000060.1 coordinate 219,013, forward strand.
AATTATTATGTTTAAAATTATTATGTTTAAAAGTATAAAACAGTATTATTCATCATGCTATATTCCACGAAGTTTGGAAGTTATCAAAAATCGGGCTTCTTAGGTACCTAGATTTGAACGTCCTCTACAATTTTGTATATAGGTATTTTTGTGCTAAAACCACTCAGTAGTTCATATTTTTGGAACGCGCAAACGTATTTTTAAAAGAATTATTACACGCGCGCGCGAGTCAGTATCACCGTACTGTCACATCTACCACAGCGCGGCGCGCGCGACGGCATGAAAAATATCATAAAATTGTTCACAGAAATTTCTACATGTTTTGCGCGTTCCAATAATATGGATTACGGAGTGGTTTTAGCACAAAAATACCTATATACAAAATTGTAGAGAGTACTTAAATCTAGGTACGTAAAAAGTCCGATTTTCGATTTTCAAATCTCAAATACTAAAAGTAGGTATTGGAAAAAAAAAAGTATAAAACAGTATTATTCATCATGCTATATTCCACGAAGTTTGGAAGTTATCAAAAATCGGGCTTCTTAGGTACCTAGATTTGAACGTCCTCTACAATTTTGTATATAGGTATTTTTGTGCTAAAACCACTCAGTAGTTCATATTTTTGGAACGCGCAAAACATATAGAAATTGTTGTGAATAAGTTTTACACTACTATTTATGTGTATTACTATTGTTCATATTTCGTGAACGACGTGTGTCCGTCATAATCGAAAATAATAATAAAATTATAATCTATTATTATTTCTTTATCGGCGCTGCAACACGTCGATATCCGGTTTGGAACATGGACGTGGTAGTTTTGCGGGTCGGGGATTACAATCGTTGTCGACAGCTGCCGCAAATAAACATAAAGCAGCACATGTCGGCCGTGATTTTATGTGATTTTCATTAAAAATACGTTTGCGCGTTCCAATAATATGGATTACTGAGTGGTTTTAGTGCAAAAACACCTATTTACAAAATTGTAGAGGATGTTCAAATCTAGGTACGTAAGAAGCCCGATTTTTAATATCTTTAAAACTGCGTGAAATACACCATGTTGAATTACTCTCTTTTTTATCTTTTTTTCGATAGCTTTTTCTAGGGCTTAAAATTCAAATTTCAAAAATCCGGCTTCTTACGTACCTAGATTCGAATGTCTTCTACAATTTTGTACATAGGTATTTTTGTGCTAAAACCACTCAGTAAGCCATATTATTGGAACGCGCAAACGTGTTTTTAAAGGAATTATTACGCTCGCGCGGCTCGGTGACACGTCCTCTTAAACCATTGATAATAGAACTTCTAGACCAGCGGTTCCTAATTGGTGGTCCGCGGACCCCCAGGCATAGACTATGCCCCCAGGTATCCGCGTGTTGATTTTAGGAGGTCTGTGGTTATATTGTTCTGTAGTGATATTTTTATTTTATTTTAGTGAAATTATTAACTTTGTAGTTATATATTTTCATCAACTAGACCAAAAACAATACGAGGATAAGAAATCCATTTTCCTGTGATATTGAAGAAATAGAAAATCTCTCTGAACAGGAACAAGATTAATTAATTAATTTAGTAACTAATGAAACGATGAAAAATATGTTCAGCAATAAAATACCTACTAATTGATTTTTGGTTAATTGTTCAAAATGATCAAAAGCAACTGTCTGAGAAAGCTTTAAGAGGACGCTACACCAGCCATAATTTGATCGTAAAAATGGTTTGGCGCGGGACAACTCTACAAAGACAATATTCACATTATTCCCTTTTGCACAACATATAGATGGGAACAAGCGTTTTCTACCTACTGTTACATGAAAAACAAATATCGTAATAGACTTAATATTGACACTGATTTAAGAGTTAAAATATCAAGCAAGAAGCCGGACTTAGACGAAATTATGAACAAAAAAGAAAGATTACACTTGTCTCATAAAATTTGAAGGTGTTTAATCAAATAATTTTTTTTTTATAAGTATATATATATATATACTTTTTTTGAGACAATTTGTTTCTATTAAATTACGAAAATGTTTATAAAATTAAAAATAAAATCATATTTAAAATAAATCGTACAAATTTATTTTTCATTTTCATAATTAAATAAAATTGAAAATTAAGTATGTATTTATAAAAAAGGGGTCCGCGAACCAATTTATGTTATAGTTAGAGGGATCCGTGGCTTCACACTAATTGGTAACCGCTGTTCTAGACCACGGTCTTATCCTTTAAGACTGTGTTCTAGACATTAGACACTATAAGATATTTAGATTTTAGATATCTAAGTTCGTGCTTCCAGTAATCAATATCAATGCTGAACAGTGATCTGTGACGTAGCAAGGGAGGTTTGGATGTTTAAAGCCCTCTTTTGCTTTTTATTTTCGAATATTTTAACCTGATGAATGCATTATAGTTTATGCAATTGTATATTACATTTGGTTAGGTAACTTAAGTTCTGTATTTTTACGTGTCACGCCAAGTAGACAGATTATAAATGAAGGATGTATTGGTTATACAATGATCTGTTTTGATCTGTTTTATTACCATATTTTTATGTACCTACATCTATACTTTAAAATTTTGATGGGGACTTAAAATGGTCCAAATGTTAGGTACACGTTCACGTCCGGCAATATTAGAAATTAGAAATTTCATATACTTTAAAAAGGTCATTTTTCCCTCAATAGTTTTTCTAAGCGTAAGGATAAATAACCTAAAATTTGAGTAAAAACGAGGAAATGTATAGTAAATCACATAGAATCAGTCTTTAAATATTTAGCCATAAATCCAAAAATAATAGGACTAAGTACTCAACATTTTCAAAAAATATCAAAAATAAATAAATATCAATAATGCTCTTATATTATTCTTACACTGTAGACTTGATATAGGTAGGTACTTAAAATTCAAAAATATTTGATATCTTTCGGGCTAAACTGCGAAATATATAACTGTTCAATTTATAAGAAATATTGTGTTTTTGATATTATTAATTATATAATTTTAAAATTCTTGTTACAAAGACCAGAAAAATTAATTCACCTCCTTCGTACAATGCTTAATTAACAGTAAATGAAAACAATTTCTAAAATCGTCAATCAAGATTTTTTTTTTATACATGTTAAAATTTAAATGTTAACGAAAATTATTTTTATCAATAAAATGACGATTTTTTTTTTTTAGTTAAAATCTGTTAAAATTTGAAATTATTCATTTGATGGAAAAATGATTTTAGTAGACTCTTTACATATTTTCCTATCTATGGTCCGAATTTCATAAGGAGTAACCAAAAACTGTAAATCATTTAAAGTGTTTGGAGTTACTCAATGAATTATTTTTTAGACAGTTGGAATTGCGGTTCAAATAATTCTTTTTATACACAATTTCAGATTTATTTTTATTATTCTATAAATTTTTTAATTTTTGGTTGTAACTTATAAGATCTGAAATTGTATATACAAGCTTATTTATGTGTGGAGTGTACCCCTAACTATATTTAAATTTTCACAACAATCGGGTGTGATAATTTTTTTTTAAACCCCATGTAACCATTGCATGATCGTGGCTACATCACTGATTCTGAATGTTAATCGAACCTTTTTAGTTCACGGAACTCCATGATCTCAGTTTAAACCACTATCAACTGACGTCTTAGTAGGTATCTAATGTCTATAGTAAGAATGATATTTTTTCTTTAAAATAAGCCTTAAGAATAATCTAATCCCACTCAGTGGTTAAAACTTAAAACCAAAAGTATTTGGTTAAAAATAAATAAATAATAAGCTGTATACTTTATGACTTATAGAAAATACCGAACATTAACGTGGTTTTGTCACATGATCATGAGGACTAAATAATATTAAATATAATATATGAATATGAATTAAGATCACGAATGAAGATAATTAAGACACATCTTAATTTATGATTTAGATACTACATAGGTATCATGTATGATACTTTTGTATAACTTTTTTTTTTAGTTCGTCCTATTTTATCATTTATCATCATCCCATCATCCATATAAATGGGGTCAGCAGTCACTTATAAACTCTTAAGTTCTAACCATTAACTCTTATGTTCACCCTTCATGTTTTTGATGTATACCTAATGTAACCATTTTGCCATTAACTCGTATTTAATTTTCATATACTCCTCACATCCTCATTTCATTAATCACACATCTTCATTTCACACAAGCCACTTATAATAAAAATGTAGATAGGTATCCAATGATTTTTGTATATATTATTTTTATTTTTTTTTTCATGTATGTAATCACTTTTTCGGGTAATCATAATGGTCCAAAAAGTTTCATTCCGTATCTTGATAGTTCAGAACTTGCATATAGTTAATATTTGACAAAGATAATTTTTTTCTATTTATGGTAGTTTTTCAAGTGTGTGGAAAACTTCATAAACAATTAAAAAAACAATAAAATTTTCTGTATACTAGATTTTCATAAAATAAATGTTGACGAATATATTCAAAAATACTGATGCTTAACACTAAAAAAATTCACCGAAAATAATAATGATCTTATTTAGATATGACAAAATTTCAAAAAAATTGAACCACATTTAGAACTTTAAAATTTTTAGAAATATTTAATTTTTTTTTTTAAAGTTTTTACCCATGATGTACATCATGTTTTTACCAAATAAATTTTTAAATTTTTTATGTAAAAACCTGAAAATTTAATCAATGTGGTCAATCCCAGATGGGATGAAAGATAAAAAAGAATAAGAGACTGGATTATTTAATCAATATTATAAAAAACATAGTCAAATATTAAATAATAGATAAAAGTGATTTTTCAAGAAGTAAACTAGGTATGATTATTGATGATTAAATATACTTACTGTTATGGATAATATTACTTAGAGGATCAAAACATTCACAATTTAATCAATAATATAGACAATAACATAACTTTAAAATAAAAAATAAAAAAAACACTATTCAAATAAATATTTTACATACTTGTATTAAGTTTTAAGACATTTTTAATAAATAAATTAAATAAATTATTATGAATGGAAAATATATAACAATAAAATATACTTAGTTCTAATTTTACAATTAATTTAAAATTTGATCTGAAATCAATAATGAAATAAAAATAAATAAAGTAGCATTGGTTTAACAATATTATTTTCCATTGAATCATTAAAATTAAATTTACTATTCAAACAATACATTTTAGATTAAAATTTGTTCCAAATAATTTTTTTAGGTAAATAAAATAACGCATTTTAATCATATTGAACAAATATTGTTTTAGCTGTAAAATATATAATAAATATCATTTCATATTTATCATTATTGAGTAATTACTAACCAGATTTAGTGATTTATCTTTTATATTATCTAAACTATTATACTTTAATGGTCAAGTGTAATATTTTGAAATTCAAATCTATGACAACTGATTTCAAGGAATGCAATAGACAAAAAATACTTGATATTCATTTAAAAAATGCCAAATCGTTATCGAATAAAAAAAAAAAAAAAAAAAAAAAATCATAATATCACAAATATATTTAACTGCTTAGTTAGAATTATATTAATGGTTATAAAAAAGAAACGATAATCTATAGCATGAAATCTGATGACAATTACCAAGTTTCATTTTAAATATTTATCGAAAATTTTAAAAAAAAAAACAACAAAAAACTGTTTAGGAATAGTTATAACATTACCAGGGCATGGAACTTTATGTAAAGAGGACTCAACATTTAAAATCATGAAACAAATACATGTATGTAACTTATAACTCAAATCCAAAACTAATTACTGAGTAAGTTGGAAATGTTCAAATTATATACACTAAAAAATAAATATAATATATAATTTTTTTTTTTTTTATAAGACATTAAAATAGTTTATTTAACACAAAAAACCTTATGATTTTCAAATAACTTTTATCCTAAGAGGATTATAGCTTCTCTCTTGAATTTAACTTCTCGAAGTATAAAATATCAATTTTAAAAGGCCTTTTCCAGAAAATAATGAAAAACATGAATATTTAAGATATTTTTTCATCACTCAATTTGTTTTACTACAATCGTGAATGTGAAAAAATAAATGAAAACAGATTTCATTGATAAATTTGAATTGTTAATCATAAATTTAAATATTTATGCTTAGTTTTTAATAATAATAATATATATATATATGAATACCATATGGATAAATCGATACAAGAACATAAATATTTTATTGTATAAAATTTGAGTGCTAGTTATTACATTTTTTTTATTAAAATATATGATATAAGTAAACAATATTTTAATTGAAATGATTTTTAAGCTAATGAAAATTATGAAACTTGCTTTTCTAATCTATGAATTGTTGTTAATGATTAAGGTGTAATTTACCATTAACACTTAAATAGGTATCATTACCGTTTTTATAAATATAATTATTAATTATGTTTAGTCTAAGTGAAATAAGTTGTAACTTATAAAATTATAAAAAATAGTATATTGCTCCATCCGGCAATAAAGTTACTTAAAAATCCTTAAGTAGATTCAAATAAATAAATTTAATCCAAGTATTCTAAAAAGTATTAATATAATTTATAGAACTCATAGATACTTTAGAACAAGCATGATTTTATTCTTAGTTAAGTGATTTTTATTTAGTGTATTTGAATTTAGTTAAAACTGTCAAAGTACATTTTTATTCAATTTTGAAAAACCTTTTAGGGAATGAATAACTTGTAATTTAATAACTAAAGGTTGCAAAATTATCAAGCTATGCTTGAGATTTTAAAAAAAAATGTATATTTAAGTATTAAAATAAACTACAGTAATACTACATGATTTCAACATAAATTTAAGTTTCATGTATTAAGCCCAACTAGGCATTTTTTTAGTGAATAACATGGTGTTTTTTTTTTTTTTTTTCTTAAATTTGAATGCTGTAATTCTGATAAATTAATAAATATTAATAAATGAAGATTTATTTTAATATATTATAGAATATAGCATATCATTTTCTTTTTTATGTTTTGAAATCTTCAATTATTTAATAATCATATAGGTTTTTTAAGTTGATTTCAGATAGTTTACAAGCTATTATCTTTTAATTATAATTATTAGTTTTGAATAGTCATGTAATAACCTTATACAGTAAAACATACAAAGGATCAAAATATTCATTTCAGAATTTTCTATCTGAAATAATAGAAAAAAATTGAGTCAAGAGCCACTTAAAAATAATTTGAATTTTCATTAATCGGTTTGAATTTCTAAAATTAATTATTAAAAAAATATATTGTAAAATCATTGATAATCTAGGTCAGATGAGGCAGAAACAAAATGTTATCAAATGTAAAATATTAGATTTTTTTTAATTATTATTATTTTTTTTAAACCTAGAATAATTTTATTTTGTTAGATGCAGACTCGAAATAATTAAAAATCCAGGGCATATTAAATACTCAACATGTGAAATGCAAACTCATATCAAAAGTACCATATAAATATTTTTATGATTTGTTTTTAATAATTCACTCATTGTTATGAATATAAAATTAAGGTGCATATGTGATATAATCAGACATTACAAGTGTAATTTAAAGTATTTTGTAATTTATTACAAAATTTAATCTAATAAGTTAGCTCTCAGGGAAATGTATTATATTACATCACTATTATTTTAAGTCAAATTACCTACTTTTGCTTAGTAAATAATAATTTTATTGCACAGACATATCAATAAATAATAAAATTAAAAAAAAAAAAAAAAATGGACCATTCCGTGTTTTGTCTTTTAGGAGATGAATACTTGTTTGCCAAAGCAGTGTAAGTATATGAAGTGGATTAGTGAGTAGATAATATTTATTTTGTGTTTAAACTCTACTTCTGTTGACCATCTGTTCCAGACTTCTGTAAAAATAAACACAATTTTTTTGAACATAAATTTGTTTTTATCCTAAAATTATGTATTAAGTAATAATTATGAGTAATAAAGGCTGAACTAAACTTGCTAAACATAAAAATGAAATAATAATTTAACACACACGCGCATATCTATAAATATATATCAAATATAATATACATGTTATAAGGCAGAAGAAGATTTTCAAAATCATTTATTCCCAGATAAGATTTGTTAAGTGCAAAAATAAAGAGTGAATTGTTTAAAAATAATAAATATTGAGTTCTATTACTAGTAGTACACTGTTTTCCTAATTTTTTTTATACCAACCATCACTTAAAAGTAAGAGTAGTAAGGACAAAATAAATAACTATAATAAAATAATAAAACTATTCAATATCATTTTTAATTATTCAATACTACAATAAATATAATTTAATGTTAAATTTTTCTTAAAAAGAAAATCAAGTTTTAATAGATTCCAATGATAATCCACATTAATTCAATTTGTGACAATTATTTGAAACTTACAATAAAAATTAAATATTGAAACAAATAAAACACAAAGTATAAAAAAAAAAATAAATAAATAAAAATAAAAATATTTATAAATATATAGGTATGTAAAATAATAATAATAATGTATACGATGTTAAAAATAATAAATAAATAAAATAATAATAATAATAATAATAATAATAAAATATGTATGTATATATATATATATATATATATATATATATATATATATATATATAAATATATATATATATATATATATATATATATATATATATATATATATACATTAGTGTCCCACAGCCACAGCCTCGATAATTTCTCTCCAGATACATTAAATCAGGCAGAAGAGGAGTTGTTCAGCCCTAGAGCACTGAATAGTTTTGTTTTCAAGCCGCTTTGTTTGCCCAACTCAGCCCCGCTCTGTCATAACAAATATAACCGAAAATCTTAGACTTTTCTCTTCTCACTCAGTATCTAGTCTCTAAAACCCTATTGATCGTTTATGGAGGGTTTAAATTATTATTAAGCATTCAAATGTCATGAAATATATTAGGAAGATATAATCTAATCTATATTTATACTTTTAAACTTAAAAAGATCAGTGCATGTGAAAGATACTATTAAGAAGAACCATTACCATAAAATAGTAAATATGTTACATGCATTAGATTGGTTCAAAACCAAGAGCATATGAAAATGTACAAACATTAATATTATTGTAGTTACAAACCTCGTCTAATTTTGTTCCTGTAGAACTAGTATCATACTCCAGTGATTCCCTAGAACCAATCAAACGACTTGATCGATTCCTTCTATCATTACTATTTACGCTACTAGATGATCCACTAAGAATTTGTGCAACTTTTGCTTGCTTTACTATATCAAATGCCTATGAAGACACATAAAAAGAACAACAATGTACATACATACAATTTATATATGTATTCTTATTACACTTCAGTTAATTATATTGATTATTCATCAAATTTAAATAGCTTTTAGTTCAATATAATTTGTGGCCAAATCACTAACATTATTTGGCAGAAAACATCAAATATTTTTTTTAGCATTATGTCTGATTTATAAAAATAAATTATAAATTAAAAATCAAGATATTTATTTTTACTCTTTATACATACCTCTTTTCGGGAACGTAAAGCACAATCTTCAAGCGTTTCTGCAGCTTCATATTTTCCTTGTCTTCTGTATAGTGCTCCTAGATTCTTGAGAGTAGTAGTTACGGTTGGTGAATCTACTTTAGCAGCCTTATGCCAAGCGCCATACTCGGTATATACTACAGTGCCTGTACTTTTGTTTTTATTTTCTTCGCGTTCTTCAGCTACCTGCCATATTGGTTTATTATCCCCTGTAACATTATATTCCTTTTTCCATTTACAAAAAAAAAAAAAAAAACACTGTCTTCAGTGACATTTGCAGAATTTACTAATAAATTGTATTAAGATAATTTTGTATATTAAATATCATTAGTTTACTAGCAATAACTATATTATTTAAAAAAAGTAAATATATAAATATATTTAATTAATAAAAACTAATATTTTTTTGCTAACATTGATTAAATAAATGGAATTCATTTATTATATAGACCAGTGTAGTTTTATTAAAACTTAAATACACAAATTGAATAAACTAAAAATCACTGAACATAAATCTAAAGAAATACTGTTTATTTATAATACATGTAGAAAAATTATTATGTATTGAATATATGAACAAAATGTATGGTATAACAATTCTTAAAACTTAAAAAGACAGTTATTATTTAATATAAATATTAGGGATTTAAATAAATAATTATGATATACTATAAAAAAAAAAAATTGATTTATGTATTTTTCATGTAAATGTGTATATTTATTATTTATAGCTTTAGTCATTGAGAATATAAATATTCTAAAATAAAAAACTATAGTTAAAAAATATTGGTATAATATTGCATATTAATAATTTTAATACATTTTATTGCATTTCAATGAAACACATACAAAAATAATAAACAAACTAAATCCCAAATTATAAATAAATTGCAGGAACATGCAAAATTCACCAATGACTACATAACTTAAAAAAAAAAAAAAATAATAATAATAATAATAATAATCATAATAACTAAAAACAACTTATCTAATAGGCATACTTAAAAATACATAGTAAAACAAAAATACATTTCAATCAACTCAAAATGTCTAATAATAATTATTATTATGAATATTTAATATATATATAGTTAAATAAATCCTTCTCTTCACTCAGAATCTAAAATGTATAAATAATACTATTAATTATTATGAATCGGTTTTCTAAAATATAAAAATTATCACATGAACAAAATTATTATAATAAATCATTATGTTGAAAAAAAATCTTTTAAATAAGTAACCATTAAATATAAAATGGTTCCATGAGAGAAAACTTGAAAAACTGAAGTTGAAATTTAGTTTATAAATACCATAAAAGAACATATAGACTAATTTTAAAATTAAACATTTTATAAAGGACGCATCAAAAACATACGAAATAATACGGGAAAAAATAATTTGCTTTGTTAAATAATTTTGTCCCTAAATAAATAACAAGCATAAGGCCTCTTTACACGATGACTGTAAATATTTTTTTTCAAAACAAATCATAAATATGTAAAAAAAAAAAAACACTAAGACCTTAGTATATCAGATTAAATTACATAAAATAAATATATAACTTAAGTTTTAAAAATGTAATATCTTTGGTAATTGGTAAAGAGATTCAATTCAATAACACAATATCAAAATGCACTCGTACATAATGAAATAAAAACATAATTCAAGCACCATGCATTGCAAACTAAAATTTCAAATTTTATAAATTTATAATACAGCCAAATAATTATAAAACAAATAAAATATACATAAAAAAAAAAAAAAATAATAATAATAATAATAAAAAGGAATATTATCAACTATAAAATATATTGCAAGATAGTTTTTTGCACTTAATAACATTTTAATTTAACAGTTATACAAAAATGTGTACAAGTACACATAAGACTGAATTACATAAAAAATTATTTATCAGATCATATAACCTAGTGTGTTTATAGGAATGTGTATATGCTACCCTGTAACCATTCTTATTCTTATAATTTAACTATTAATAATATATTTTTATGCTTTGGAATTATTATTATTAGCCATTGATGCCCATTCCTTTTCGTCACCTAATAAAACAAAATGTAAACAATATGTTTACCCTCTTGTCTACAATTTTTAAGACTTAAGGGTTGAAAATTTACATGCATTTTTTTTAATTTGACAATATTTTGAAGTATCAGTATAGATACATACATTTTGAGCAACAAATATTTATAACAAACTAGTATAAAGAACCAGAATATATTTGTTTCAATTTAGAAGCATCTCAAAATATATTTTAAAGTAAATAACATACCATCAATTGTGCCAAATTCTCTTTCGTGAGCTCTTGTTAGCACTTGTTTATATAATATTTCTGCTTCCTTATATTTTCCTTGTTTTAAGTAACATGAAGCTAAATTATTTTTTGTTTTAGCAACATTTGGGTCATCAGGCCCAAGTTTTTTTTCATATATTTCTAATGCTCGCTGATAATATCGTTCTACTTCTTCATATTTACCCTATAAATTATACAAACAATAATTCATTTATTTAATAATGAATCAAAATTGAATGCTAAGAAAGGGATTTTTTCATCGGTTTCATATTAAAAAATGTCACGCTAAATACACATGTTTTAGAACTACATGTTTTTTAGATTAACATGTTTTCTAACATTTAAACATATGTTATAATTTAAATAAATTATGACAATATAGACTACTTTTTAAATTAATATTGAATACCAATTGTAATTGATGTTTTTTTAGACATTTTGTACATTATACATAATTATAAAGAACAGGTTGTTAATTTATATGAAATAAATTAGTTACCTAACTTTTTAAGAAGAATAAAATATTAAAAATCATGCTGTTAGACAGACATGTTGCATTTCTAGAAAGGCATAAGTTAATAATTTATTTTTAAGTTTAGGTATCTGATTTGGTCTTTAATTCGTTAAATTGAAAAATCAACAATCAAACTTATTATACTGAAAGCATTTGAAAAATATAATATAAGAATGAGAAAAAAATCATGGCCACAAATCAAAATATTAATTTCTCTATAATATACTCATCGAAATTCAGCAATCTTGAGTAACAATAGAGCATATTTTACAGACATGTATAAGATTAATTAAATATGGAGACAATTTACAGATAATAAAATATCCATTTCTAGTAAGCAGTTTTTGAAATTTATAGAAAATATTATACCAAAGTTTCCTATTTATGTTTCATATACATAGTGTTTTGATTAAAATAACCATTACAATCAATACAAATAATGAAACTTTAAAATCGGAATCTAGATTAATTTCTTTAAATTTTACTATCTTAAATAAAATTTATCAGGAACCGACTAAATATATATTTAAAAAATCAACTAAGAATACTTATAGAGTACTGAATAAAATTTGTCTGGTTATTGAGATATTGAAAGTTGATTAATTACTGTACAACTCAAATGTAACTGAAAATAATTTAATGATTTTCATAGTTTACATCATACTTCAAAAATAATTGTCCATTTTTCAAATTATTTAAATTTTTAAAATGAAAATACTATACTTTAGCTATATTTAAGTTTTTGTAATTAATTTTATGATTAGATCATTAGTCAAAAACCTTGATAAATAACCAATGATTATCATTTTTTTTTTATATGAACATTTTTTAAACAATAAAATTAATTTATATTTATATATTAATATAATAAAGAAATATAATAAAATAAAAAAATAATAATTACTTGATTTTGGCAAAGCAAGGCTAAATTGTTCAATTGTTTAGCTACATCTGGATGACCTTTACCTAATACTGCTTCCCGAATTTCTAAAGCTCGTTTACACAATGGTTCAGCATCTTTGTATTTACCCCGTTTTCCATAAAGTACAGCTAAATTATTTAATGTAGCTGCAACCTAATAAAATATAGAATTTAAATAAAATAGATTGTGTTATTGATAACAATAATATTACAGCAGGATGATTTTCTCCTAAAGTTTTTTCACGGATTGCCAAAGCATCATTCAGTAAATTAGCAGCATCTTTATACTTGTTTTGATCTCTAAAAATTAAAATATATTTTACACATATATACTGGTAAACATATATAAATATTCATTTATTACCTGTACACAAGGGCTAAAATATTCAACATAGTTGCTACATCAGGATGATCATGCCCAGATGTTTTTTCTAAGTCCTCTAAAGCTTGTTTACACAGTGGGACAGCAACTTCATACCTTCCTTGGGAAGCATACTGAATCACTAAATTGTGCAATGTTCTTAGGCGTGCTGGAATTTCATAACCAGCTCCCGCTTGTCCAGGGTTAGAAATATTCATTGTATTTGAAGGTGAATATAATTCTAAAAAACAGAATAAAAATATTAAAAACCAAAATGTTGCCACAAATATTATTTCAGTTTTTCTTTATCATCAACAAATATATTTTATGTATATTTAATACATATAAATAAGACAAACAAATTAAAATATTTTTAAATACAATCACAACTCAATAGATTTAAAGACAATATAAAATATAAAGCTATACAACATAATAATAGTGATATTTTTAAACATAATATATTAACACTAAATTAAATTCTTTTAGTATATTTTAAAATAACTCTTAAGAATTGCTCCTTGATTGCTTTTAACTTGAATGATTGTAATTCTTTCTATTAGTTTCTATTAGTTTCAATTACTATAAGTATTATTTCAATTATAAAAATTTACGCCTTTCAAAAAAATACTATCTACAAAAAATGAAGTTTTATTAGAACTTTTAACTGTATAACTACATAAAAATCAATTGAAATCTTAAAAATTGGAAGAAAAATCAAATTTAATTGCCATACAAAATTACAATACAATAAGAAATTGTTATACCTAGCTGATACGATTCTTAACATAAAGATAATAGCTATTATTTTAATTTTAAAATAAACACGTTATTTAGTAATAAATCAATTTTTACAATTTCCCCTTGCTTATTAAATCTACAAGTATTTAATTAAGAATCATAAAACGTTATAAATTAAGTATAACCGAGTTCCCGGGTTTTAGGCTTGCACCTTACAATCGCACGGTCCACATTTTAGCGCAAGCCACACTACTTGTGGAAATACACGAACGACACTGGCAAGCTGGACGATCGGTTGGTGGTTGTCTATGGACCACCAGCGCTGGCCAAAGCCGAAGCCATACCTTTTCTAAGGAAGAAGAGGCTAAAGCCTCTTTGGAATCACACCTCCAGCTAGGAGCAGTTGTTTGGATTTCCACTATCTATACGCTTGTCCCAACAACCACCACGTTTCAGCTGAAGTAGGCACCTCAAACTTGAGAGGCACTGCTTACTGGGCGACAAGCCGGCTGAGCATGCAGCGGAGCTCCCTTGTCCGTTGGTACCGACTGGGTTTTAAGTTGACGTCAATGAGTTGACCCGGGGCAAACCTCTACCACTATTTAGGCTTCCCAGGCTGGCTAGTGGTGGTACTTAAGTACAATAAGCATAGTATGCCGGCTTGTTAGGGTAAATATGTATTGTATATTATACAATACATATTTACCTTATTTTTATATTAAAAAAAATATATATGTTTCTATTCCAAATTAGTTATTAAATTAATTTGTCAAAGATCAATATTTTCCAGAAATAAGATATATACAATTTGTAAGATGAAATGATGAGTGAGAAATGAGTTAATATATTTTACTTTAAATATATTTGAAAAGTAACTGACTAAAGTATAAACTTACGATTTGTTTCGGGTTCTTCCTCCGGTGGGAACATTTCTATCGGTTTGTTTTCATTTTGTACAGGATCTTCAGGCTGTAAAAAACATTTACCAATATAATAATTATTTGCATTAAAATGTTTAAAATATATACAACATTATAACAATATAATTTTTTTAGTTTTTTTTCTTGAAGTGAATGCAAGTATTTTTCAACACTAAATGAAAATATATATTTGGAGACTAATTAAAAAATTATCATATTCATACTAATTTACTGATTTATATGCAATGATATTGTCAAATTAAATTGTAAACAATTTGAAAAATAATCCAATAAAAAACAAATAGTAATCAATATTTTAATTTATTCAAAATAATGAGATTCATTCAAATAATAATGTGTTCATTATAAAATCCAAATGATCATTAAATTTTAAGATAAAAAATTTCAAGATATTAAATATAAAGTACCTTGTCATCATATGGACTAAGAGACGCCATAAATTCTAAATGTTTATTTCGCTCATCTAATAATGCAACAGCCTGTTCAGATGCTTGTAATTTTTGTTGGGTATTTGCTAATTCATCTCTCAACCATGCATTTTCTTGACAAAGTCTACGCACTTGTGTTCTTAACTTTTGTTTTTCGGCTTCGACATTTTGAAGATGAGATGCTAAGGCTATCATAACCTGTTTAAAAATATTTTCAAAAGTTATTTCTGTACACATTATGTATAGTATAAATTTCAGATTTCAATTTCTGAATAATAACTTCTTAAAAAGAAATACAGGGTTAATTATTAACAATAATGTAATTGGAATAATATATAAATTTTGTTTATTGACTTAAATAGAAATATATCATAAAACATATATCTTCTTCTGTGTACATCAGAATTTAATTTAAAAAAATATAATTTCCAAACAATCAAAAAATACTGTTACACTAAGTATAATGTTCTCTGACATAATTTTCAAATAAGTTCTTTTAATTTCATTCAAAGAGACAATAAAATGAATTAAACAATAAATATATCAAGTACAGTAGAGCCTTGATAGTCCGGATGAATTCAGACCAAGCCTTGTCCGGATTAGCGATTCGTCCGCATTACCGGAGGTTTTTCCTACTCAATTGACTAAGACATTTTTCTTTCCTCCGACTTTATCAATTGAAAATTACAAATATTTTAAATTCTACATACATAAATTGGTACATGCATACATTTTTATATATAATAAATTATAAAAAAAAATTATTTCAACTTTTTGTTCCAAATTTAAAGTTACGTGTTTACGAGGAGCCATTGTTAGACTCGACAAGAAAGAAGAAAACGAACTGACGATCGATTTATAATTGCTAGTCATTAATAGGGACAGTAGGTACTAAAATTGATGAAATTGTTATTGTCGAAAAAATTTTTCATCAATTAATATTGGATTCCGGGAATTCCGAACAATCTGCCTATGTTTAAATAGATTTATGGGCGGTCCGGATTACCGCGTTCACCAGATTATCGGGGGTCCAAACTATCGAGGCTCTACTGTATACCTACTAATATCATTACCTAAATTATCTTATTAATGTATTACAATACTGAAATTTAGTAACAGTACATTTTTGCAGGTATACGGGTATTTTTTTTTTTTTTTACTTCTTAAGTTTAAATACTCTAACTATTGGACTGATAATAAAAATAAAAATTTTAAATTTCCAAAAAAAATAATTTCTTTCATACTATCATATTATAAATTGTGATTACCATTAAAAAAACTAAAAACTCGAAATAGCACATGAATAAAAAATCATTTTTTCATTAAATATAATACTATTTTAATTTATAACTGAACATCAAAAAAATGTTCAAATTTATGCATTATACAGGACTAAATCGTAATTGATAAATAGTGTTGGGTCACCTAGTATATATACTTAAATAAGGGTCAGTACTTGATACATACTATAGTGCTAATAAATCCTATTTACATTTTATTCTAGTTATTAGGTTATAATAATTTATTGAAAACATTTATAAAATAATACAAATTAGTGATTAAAAAAGAAAAAGTAGGTGATACACATTTAATTTTATAGAACACTTTAGTTGATACTCTTATTCATACAGAACAAATACATTGATAAATCAATAATACTTTGATAAAAGTAGGTAAAACTATTAATTTGTTTTGTCGTTATTACCTGAGCTTCTCCAAGGCCCAATTCTGTCATATCTAGAGTTTTTTGAAGCATTGATTGTTTTTCCTCAGGTTCCATTGTATTTTGTCCAGAAGGATTATTAGAAGCCATTAATTCTGTCTTCAAGGCTTCTAATCCTTGGGCTACAGTTTTAATTCCAACAATCATTTCTTCTTGAGTCATTACAGTCATTGTAACTAAAAATATATAAGCAATAAAAGATTTAAATTTTTTACCAACTAAAATCATATGAACCTAAAGTAGATATACTTCAATTAAAAAAAAAAAACAAACATTTGCCAATATGTACTTGAATTTAGGTATGACCCTGGTAAATAATTTAATAAAGTACAAAAATGTATCATTATACATTTTGAGGAAAATTATACAATAAACATCAATGATACATAAATATAAGACTTAGTATAACATGTGACATAAACGTTTAAACTTAAACAAAATAATGATCATTTCTAAAGGTAAGCAATGTTATGCATTTGAGAATTGTGATTAATTTAAAAACTTCAAACATTTAAAAATTTCAAACAAAAAATATTAAAATTTATATTACACGTTTTTAGTTTTTTTTATCTTCTAATATAACTTATCATGTACCACTTAGAAGATCTTTAAAGTTATGACAACAGTTATGAGTAAAGAAAAGATTTAGTAAGGTACTAAATAATTCTAAGTAATTATACCCATTATACATTTAATAAAATATTTGATTATGTATATTTTTTTGTAATATTAACATTTGTATTTGCATAGCTATAATTATTGATTATATAAATATCAATAAGTAAGAAATAATATTGATTTCAATTGATTATAGCTCAGAATTTTTCAATATATAAGAATATTTGGGTTGACCAAAAGAAAATTTTAACAGTACTTTCATTTCACACATAATTGTATTAAGTACTGATTATTAATTTATAATAACCTGAAAATAAAAATACCGATTGATTTATTTCAATACCCATACTTTAATATTCACGATTATGAAATAAATGCAAAATAATAAGTTATAAAAAACAAATTTTATGGAATCAACTGTCTTTTACAAACATTTTCAACTAAATATGTGTATAAATAATTAATGTGCCATCCAATCATAATAAAACTTTGGATACAGAAAGAACATGTTTTAAATCGTTTGATAAAAGAAAACTTGCTGACTAAAAATGATAAAATATATTAACAATATATGTTACATAGAAGCTTTGCTCAGAATAGTTTAACTAAAGAAATTATCTGTTGAAATTATACACTATGGTTTGAAATATGTCCTTTTTATTTATTATTATTGATTTCTTTTTTTGTTTCCTCATTATCAATTCAATTTTTTAGATATTTAAAAAAAATATTTAGGACATAGCTTCCCAAGCCATATTAATAATGTTATAAACATTAAATAATCAAAGAAAGTTATGAAAGTGGAATCCTACCTGAAGACTTTATTAAGAGCAAATCCATCACAATACCCAAAAAAGGCAATGCTAGCGAATGTGTGAACTACAGAACAATAACACTCTTGTCTCTTTTAAACATCCTAAAAAATAGAACCAGATCCAAGGTAGAAGAACACATAGGCGAAGACCAGTTTGGATTCAGGAAGGAGAAAGGAACGAGAGTGGTGATAATTGATTTAAGGCAGATACTTGAAAGGAGACTTGATATGAACCTGAACATCCTTATCACGTTTATAGATTTGGAAAGCCTTCGATAAAATCAACTGGAAACTGCTATTCAAAACTCTAAGAGAAAGGAGAATTGATTAGAAAGATAGAAGAGTTATCCTGAGACTGTATAAAGATTAAAAGACACTGGTAGACATCAATGGAGAGGTGAGAGAAATCAAAATTAGGAAGGGCGTTAGACAAGGGTGCCCTCTCTCTCTCTGTCTGTTCAACCTTTTCATAGAGGATGCAATGAATGAAATGAAACAGCAGACCAAAAGCGTAATAATAAATGGTCAGAAAGTGCACTGCATAAGATTCGCCGACGACATTGCATTGGCAGCAGAGAACCCTGAAGAAATGAACAAGATGCTCAACATGACGAATATCCTTGACGAATACCACCTGAAAACTAATGCCAAAAAAACGAAAACAATGTTAGTTAGACAAGAACAACACATAGTGAAACCTACAATCAAACTGAAGGATACGGTCATAAAAGATGTAGAAGAGTTCTGCTACCTAGGAAGCTCCATAACCTACGACAGCAAATCTACCAATGATGTTAAGGGAAGAATAGCAATGGCCAAAAAAACATTCAACAGCAAATACAACCTTTGAACTAACAAACACTTTGATTTAAATATAAGGACAAAATTCATCAAATCCTACATTTGGAGTGTGTTATTGTATGGCTGTGAAACTTGGGCCATAGGTCAGTATGAAAACAAATGGCTAGGAGCTACCAAAATGTGTATTTGGAGGAAAATGAACAAGATATCTTGGGTTGAAAAGAAGACCAACGAAATAGTGTTACAAGAAGTAAGAGAAAAAAGGAACATCATGTCTCACATGTTGAAGAGGAAAATGAAACTCATTGGACACCTAATAAGACACACCTTCATCAACAACATTTTCGAAGGAAAGGTCATGGGGAGAAAAAGAAGAGGACACCCTAGAACTAGAGGTGGGCAAAAAACATTGAAGTTTTTGGTTGATACATCGATGTTTAGTCTTCGATACATCGAAAAAAACATCAAGGTTTTATTTCAATGTTTTAAAATGAATCTCAGTTGTTAAATTTGTTGCAAAATCATGCAAAACATGTTCAACAATCAACCAGCAAAAAATTTTTTAGAGGGCAATCACAGAACATTGGTTTTCTTCAGGGGCGCTATTTCAGGTTTTAACCTAAGCCAAGATTTAAGGCAGGCCAAACACTGTTTTTACCTAGCTAATTAAAGAATAAAATTATAATTAAATATTTGATATGAAATTCTTAAATATGTTTAGTATGAACAACTATAATAGTAATAACTAGTCCCATGTATTATCAATTATTTCACCATTCTCATCATTTTTACCTTATCCCTTTTTTCCCCATAGATATTATAATTTTTTTTTTTCATTGTGATATAATATTATAGTAATAGTACATAATACATAATATATACTGAATCATGATTAATATTATATGGTGTCAAATTATGAAACAGGAAAAAATAGGGTAGCCAAAAGACACCCTCCCCCCCAAATGGCGCCCCTGGATTTCCCTCCGAATTAAATTCATATTTAAAAAGCAGTCAATTATCAGATGTTCCTTTACAAATATGTCGAATGTATATCCTATTTTATCGAAAATAGCTATTAAATATCTTGTGCCTATTGCAACATATGTCTCTAGCGAGAAACTATTCTCTAAAGCGGGATTGACTTTGAATAAACAAAGAAATCGGTTAACATCTAAACATTTCAACAAATTATTGTTCTTACAATCATTAGAAGATACCCTTTTTATATCATTATGAGTACATGTCAATATAAATAAAATATTTTTAAGAATTATGTAAATAAAAATTGTATAATGTATATACCTTTGACTTGAAGGGTTTTTTTATTTAGTATTTATCTATGTTTATTTCATGGAACGACAAAATAGAATGTTGAACACTATGAGTAATTATTATTAAAATAATTTATCTTGTATCATAGTAATATACGCTATAAGGAAATAAGGCATGTTTCATGTTTTCTAAACTGTAATTAGTGTAATCTGAACCTGAGGTATAAATTGGTTTGCCAGGCACTGAATGATTGGTAATACAAATTTTCTTTATAAAACATCAAAAAAACCTCGATGTTTTTCTTGAAAATACGATATATCAACATTATCGATGTTTATAATTTCGATTTATCGATACATCAAAACATTGATGTTCAAAAAATTTTGCCCACCTCTACCTAGAACTTCCTACTTCCAAGATCTGATGCTGCTGATGAACACAACTTGTGTTAGCTTCATACTCACAGCTAAAGAACCTAGCAACCAACAGGGAGACATGGCTATCACGAAAAAGCGCTTCCTTTAGACAAAAAGAAAAAAAAACATCAAATAAAATAAGCTATAATTATAATAAAATTATGATTTAAAATATTATTAGATAAAACTAATTCCATAGATAACTTAATTAGTAATTACTAATCAATAAAATGATTAGTAGATAACATTATATCTGTAAATAACATAGTAAATGATAAAACATGAAGGTTTTAGAATCATGAATAAGTACCAAACAATTAAATGTAGAATAAAATGTAAAAACTTAGTAGTATTTTAGGTAGATGGTTATATGTAACATTGATTACAAAATAATTACTTAAACCATCTAAATTTAGGTGTTTTAATGTATTTAGGACAAAATAGTTTCACATAGTTTTACTAAAGGGTTTTAAAATGTACCATAGCAGTATTTATAATAATGCAAGCGGCACATTCATTTATATATGCTATATAATATCGAAAAATTATAATATATCTAAAAATCAATATGTCCAAAAACATCATTTTTATTAATTCACAAGAGATAAATTGTCTTCATAACCATAAAAACACCATTATATTTGACCAGAATTAATTAAATTGAATACTAGGTTTATTTGCTTATCTAACATGAAAACATTATAAACTAATTATTAAAAATAATAAAAGATGAAAAAAAAAAAATAAAAAATTGTGATCATAATTTTTGTTATGGTAATCAAATTAATAATTGATTAATATCTTGAGTATTAAAATGCCTTTATAATTACATATATTTTATTTATTTCACTAAGAACTAGATAATTTATAAGATATTTCTATTATGAGATCTATTTATTTATAAACTTATTTGACCATATGATATTTTATTTAATTAAAGTAGGTGTATAATAATTTAACAAAAATAAGTACCTTTAAAATATTTGGAAAAAACCTAGAAAATATGCAAACTATAATGGGTACAAAAATTAAATGTAAACAATTTAGAGAAAAATTTGAAATGGGTAAATCAATTTTTAATTTTTTCATGTTTTTATATTTAACAGGAATTTCGTGGTCTTCGTGACATATTGACAATTTGTATTCACGATATTACTTAATTTATACTTATAATCGAATATTGTTCATTCAAAATAATTAAACATTATCTTATCAGTTGAATAAATGATTGATTTATAAACAATAGTATTATTTTTCATTATTTCCTTATGTCTATTTTATTTAATTAAAATAAAAATAAAAAACATAAATACATTATTAATGTAAAAAGTTTAACTGCCTATTTTTTATTTTTATTTTCTATTTATTTCTTTACTGAAACCACTGATTATATTCTTATAATCTGTGCTGATATCATGTCATAAAGAAATAATAATAGTAGAATAGTTCCTTGTTAAATAAAATTTAAAGACATGAAATTTCATATATTAATATGAAAAAAAATAGATAAATATTCTAAAATAATAATATATGATTATGTTTTAATATCTAAATAGGTACAGTATATTAGACAACTGTAATTGGGCATATGATAAATTATCACTCAATGAAATAGTTTATGACTCAATGAATGGTTTATATGGTATATAATTCAATTGTTTTGTCTTCGTGATATTTTATATCAATATGTGCTAAATTATCACATTACTAGGTCTCTATGTTGAATATATTGTAAGTTACAGAAGATAGTGAGTGCATAAAATCATAGAAATATAAAATACAATATATTAGAAGTAAAAATGATGAAACGAAATTAATTACAAGCAAATAATAATACACTCTTAATAAAATAATTAATAGACATTCCTTCAAAAAGAATATTAATTGGATTTTAAAGGATTTAATGTTAAGTAAACAAGCTAATACATACAGTCAAATACACGTTGATATCACCGTCAAATTGAATTAACACAAATTATGAGGTTTTTTAAAACAATTAAAAAATAGGCGACTAATAAAACAAAAGTGAAGAAGTTCTTCAATCAAAAGAACCTTTCACATTTACAATTAAAATATTTTTAATCCACACAAAAAATATATGAGATAGGTATTAGATTGAACCATAGTTTTTATTGTTGTCTGTTATAGTGGTAAGTGACAACACTCATATTACCCGACTCTTGGTTATCCTTATCATAAGCCAATCAGAAAATGATCTTTTTGAAAAAACTAATAACACTGAATCGTTTATGAATTGATAATTTTCTTTTAATATAATTGTTGCAAATTACCTACTAAAAGATAGAGTTAATTGTTATTGTCATAATAATTAATCGACAATCTATATGACAAATAAGGTGATGGGTACAGTTCGGCCCCGTGATAAGAGTTCGGCCCAGTGATAAGGAATTTTAGGTTTTTAAGAGTTCGAACACTAACCTCAAAATACAAAAATTCAAATTATTACCAACCATTCGACTTTGTAAATAGTTCCACTACGATTTTTGAGTATATGAATTTCTCAGCCTGGTCCCAAGAGCCATACATTATTTATCCGTCCGTTAAAATTTTAAATAGTAAATAACCGTCTATAATAACTTTAACGGTTATTTTACACTCTCGACCTTCCCACGTCTGCCATCGAGTGTCCGCCTGCTCGGACGACAACTTTTGCCGTTGTGCATTATCGCCGGTCGTTCCCGTTTGCCGTTGTGCAATATCGCCGGTCGTTCCCGTTTGCCGTTGTGCATTATCGCCGGTCGTTCCCGTTTGCCGTTGTGCAATATCGCCGGTCGTTCCCGTTTGCCGTTGTGCATTATCGCCGGTCGTTCCCGTTTGCCGTTGTGCAATATCGCCGGTCGTTCCCGTTTGCCGTTGTGCATTATCGCCGGTCGTTCCCGTTTGCCGTTGTGCAATATCGCCGGTCGTTCCCGTTTGCCGTTGTGCATTATCGCCGGTCGTTCCCGTTTGCCGTTGTGCAATATCGCCGGTCGTTCCCGTTTGCCGTTGTGCATTATCGCCGGTCGTTCCTGTAGCCGTTGTGCTATACACTTTGATCTGTCGCCGGTACGTCCACGGAGTGGATCCTGTCGTCGGACGTTCTGTTCGATCCAACTTGGTGTTGCGCTATTGATTATTGCCGTCAATTGTGGACCGGGTTAAGTTGCCATTTTATATACCGTGTAGTATTATTATTTATGTCATATGTTTCTGTAATTTATATACATATATATTTCAATTCATTGTGAGAGGGCGCCCCAATTTTGTATTTTTAATTATTAGTTATTTGTCAATAGTAGTGTGGTTGTTTGTTGCCCATCAATACAAAATAAGTATGTTCTTTTTTTATTATATACTGTTGTTCCTCTGGGTTTAATTGAGGCCAGTGTTCCGACCTTGCGGGCCAACCATACATTAGGAGCACTTTGGTACAGTTTGTAATATAATAAATTACCTTATTGTTTACAAGATATTAATTAAATATGCACTCCTAATTAATAAGTTTTTTGATTAGGAAGTACTACATTTTTATAAAACAATTTTCAACATAACTATTTAGTATTTATTTGTATTTTGTATATTAACAGCTTATTTATCACTAACTTATAAAGTAAATAATTTCCTTATTTTTACAATGTAAATAATATAATATAATACTTTACATGTTACAAATAACACTTCAAATTTCCATTAGGTCTTAAATTTAAAATTAACCCTCATAGCTTTTATAATCTTTATCATCTTAAAAAAACTATTATTATCATTATTATTATAACGTAGCTTAGCATAAGTTTATCCAAATGCATTAAATATAAAATGTATTGTCATTCTATTGTTTTAAATCAAATAAATCCAATAGATATTTTATTATATCTGTGAATAACTGTGATACTAATATAAATTTTTTAATTTATTATATAGACTGTTATATCTGCTATTTACCTGCCATTTACTTGCCACTTACCTACGAGAAAAAAACGGTTTTTTTAAGACCAACCTCTGCGATTTTACTGTAAGTAAAAGAAAAACGGTTTTTCTCAAGACCAACCAACTTTATATTTATACATATATTTCTTTTGTTTGTTTAATATTTTTTTAAGTTTTGTGTAGCATTGTTAAAATGGCATTGAGAGACCACGACTACGTCATTCCAGCCAATCATGAAGAAGTTCCAAATCTCAACCTCTTCCTACAAGATCACACCTACGCCCAACGTCCTGTCATTCAGATTCAAGAACAACAAGAAGAAGAAGATCAACCACAAGAAGAAGATCAACTACAAGCAGAAGGAGAAGTTCAACCACAAGAAGAAGGAGAAGTTCAACCACAAGAAGAAGAACAAGATCAACCACAAGAAGAAGAAGAACAACAAGAAGAAGAACAACAACAAGATCAACCACAAGCAAGAACTTATAGGACAATCCCTGGCATTCGGCTCAACTCAAAATTTTATGTTGATAATTTTGGATATAAATATTATAAAAAAAAGTTACTCGTCAATAGAATAACTTTGGTTTGTGAGCGACAAAAAAATCCCAATCGTCTTATATGTCATGGTTCAGCATCTATCAGTAGAAACGAGATGGACAACCAAATTTTGATTGTAGTTCCACACAATCATGAGCCGAATGAAATCGACTTAAATGTGCCATTCCTGAGGAACGCTCTAGGTGAAAGAGCTATTGATCGGACAATCACAACCCCATCAATTCGAGGTCTCTATAATAGCGAAATAACTAAGTAAGTTAATTAACCTAATTATTGTGGTGAAATACAAAAACATAAATTATGCTATTTATATGATAATTTTTTTAACTTTTGATAGGCATCCGCAGGCTGCCATTAGCTATACATTCCTCCAGGCACAAGCCAGAACAAAAAGAATGAGACTATCGAGACGCCCACAATTACCTCAGGACATGCACGATCTTGCAGAAATGTTGAGAGACCCCCGGAATGCAAATTACGCCTCAACATTTCAAATTCCTTCAACTGCCTTTTTCAATCAAGAATTGATTGTAAATGGAGTAACTGTTGGAATTATTTTTGCGAATACTTCGGCAATTGAAAAGTATCGTGAACAGTTGGCTACAGTAGAGATTATCGGAATAGATGGTACGTATAAGACGCTACCTCAAGTGCCAATGGACTTGCGATCTTTCCTGACATTTCAAATTCTCTAGAAAAGCGTAGTAAGCAATTTTTTATGGATATATTATTTGTTATTACTTATTACTGACGTCAGTAATGCAATGCTCTAAATATTTTTTTTTTTTTTTTACAATTTAGGCGTTTCCAATGGTCTTTGTCCTTTTGGGGAGTGAGACAGAGGAAACATATTGTGCATTATTCGCTGTGATACGCAATATTCTACCTTTGAATTATGATGGAATCCGTTTTGTTACTGATTATGAGCGTGCTCTTATGAATGCTGTCCAACAAATCTTCCCTAACAGTAACTTATTATGCTGTTGGTTCCATTATACTCAGGTAATATAAACAAACACATTTTGTTGATCATACTTGTCAGATTAATTTAATGATATTTATTTTAATGTTATAGTCGGTTGTTAGATATTGTCACCGAAAAGTGAATGGTGTTTTGAACTTGGTGAAGAGGCATGATGTGGCAGCTCGTATTTTCAGAATGGTAAATTTGATTTTCTCTTTTACAAGTAAATATTATTGTATTTCAATTATATTTTATATTTCAGGTACTAGCATTGCCTCATCTACCGGCTGAAAGGGGTCATCCGGGGTGCCCTAATTTTTGTATGGAAGATGGATTAATTATGATTATCAATTACACCTTACAATTTCCTGAAATTAATGAGGTTATGAATCGTTTCCTGATGGACTACATTCATCATTATTGGTTTTTGCAAATTGGTCCACGATTTCTAAGTGTTTTTGGTCAAGATCACCGGACCAACAATTACTTAGAATCCTTCCATGCAACGTTGCTCACTCAAATTGGACGCCACCCTAATATTTGGGACTTTCTTCGTGAGTTGTCTTAGTTGTACTGACCATACTGTGGTCTCTATGTTGCATTATCCCATAAATGTTTGTGTTATGTGTTTTATGTTTGTGTTATTGTTAGGTACATGTTTAAAATAATCGACAGTGTAACATCAATTCTTAAGAACAAAATTAGTAAGTGTCATGAATATTTGTATTTAATTTAATAAATATTTTTTTTTCTATTTGCTCTATCTTTTTATTATTGATTTTATAAGCTTAGCCTGGTGTAAAATTTATTTAACACCATTATAGAGATTAGGTTAATGTGTGAATAGTAGTTGTGTTGTGAATATTTTTGCTTTGTTAATGGTGTGCATGGTACCATGCTTTTTGTTAAATTCGTGTTGCTTTTAAAAGTATCTCTAGCATGGCAAATTGTTTTAAATTATAATTTTTGTCAATAATATTATATTTTTAATAATAAATATTTATGTTTATTTATATTTTAAACAGAAAGACTGACTATTGTGGAAAATCAGTTCTTTGTAGAATTTCAACAAAGCATCAATAATCTCACGGTAATTATTTTCAATATTTGAAAATAACATAATCGCTGTTTTGATTGCGGTTGAATAATGGTCAACTGTATGTATTAATTTTTTTTAGATCAGAGATGGCACTTCCAGATCTGAAAGAGAAAATTCGACAAGAATTATTGCAGAATCTGTTCAGCAACTAAACAGAGACGGTGATCTATTGATGTTTTTGAGGAGGACTGGCCATCGAAATGATGGCTATGTTCAACAACAAATTGGAGCCTATCCCTGAGTAGGTTGTAAACACTGTACATATTTAAATTTACTTTTCTACTTGTCCACTTACAAAAAAATAAATCAGCTATGTCATTAATTGTACTTATCGTTGTAGGAGGTCTGCTATTGTTAGTTCCGGATCAATTAAACAGCCCATTTTTCACTGACCAATCTATTCACACAAACACATATACTCATATTATACACACCTTACACATCATTACACCACAGCTCACTAGTATTTGCGCGGCGAACCTAACCACTGCTAGTTGAACTATAACACTTACACCAGGCTAGTGCAACTCTGCTGGAGCGTTTTGTACCGTACAGTTCTATCGTACAACCACCGTTAGCGCTACATGTCTTGGCGGCGGTCGAACACTGGTTAGGTAATATCATACTTATCTATGGGTTGTTAATATAAATGACTGGGTTTTATGGTTTTTAATGTTATTTAAATATTATTACAGGTGTCCATCAATAATTGATAAATGATTCTAATTTTTTCTTATTTTTCTAAAATCTGTTTTCAGAACCAAGAAGTGTTGAACTTATTACATTTGAGAACAAGACCGAAGTACAAGCAAATTAGAACGCACGCACTCACACACACACACACACACGCACGTACGCACGTACGCATGCACTCACACATACATACCTCTCTTTCTCTCTCTTTCTATGGACAGGGGCTTAGAATTCTTTCAACTACCCGATCAACAAACAGAAGTGGGTCAATCGTTCCGTAGTTCTACACGGGACTAAATATCTTTGCGATTTGACCCAAGCACTGTTCATGTTGTATCGGTTGCGCGAAAATATCCTAAATTTATCATTTCAGATTGCCCAAGAATTAATCATTTTTTACCAAACATAACTTTTAAATCCTGATATCAAACCATCTCATAAAAATTTTATCAATAATTTCACTAGACTAATTAAGTCTCGCTTTTCTATTAAACCATTTATTACTTTTTATATCATAAGACATACACGCCTCCCTTTTTCTCTTTTTCTCTCTCTCTCTCTCTCTCTCTCTCTCTCTTTCTCTCTGAACAGGGGCTTAGAATTCTTTCAACAACACGATCAACAACCAGTAGTGGGTCGATCGTTCCGTAGTTCTACACGGGACTAAATATCTTTGCGATTTGACCCAAGCACTGTTCATGTTGTATCGGTTGCGCGAAAATATCCTAAATTTATCAGTCCAAATTAAGATATATTTTAAATATATAATATCTAATTCGATTTTCATAATACTTTTATCTATTATCTTTTCACGTTCTTAACTATATAGTTCATTCTCCCTGTGGAATAAAGCTTAGAATTTATCCTCGGTACCACATAGTTGTGTTAAGAGGTGACTAAATTTGAAATTTGTTAGGTAGGTCCCCCTCGTGGAACCCACCTTGACGTGGTGGGGGGGCTCATGGATCATGATTGTGGTCTTTGCTAAGAGGTTCCGTTACAACCAATATCTTGTCCGAGGACCAAAGGGACGAAGGACGAACTTGTACCACCATCATCTCGCTTACCAGCTTTTTATTTATTAATTTTGTTTGCTGTGTAATTACTAATTATACTGTATATAAATTCTTTTTTTAATTGAAAATGAGATTTATTTTTTAAATTTAATTGTTGACTATTTGTAATTGTATATTATTACACTGTGTTTTAAAATTTACTTGAATAAAATATTGGTCAAAATAATAAATTTGCCTACATTGTTAATTTGTATGTTAGTAGTTTTATTTCTGTGTTTTTTGTAAGTTCAATAAACTAAGTAACAATACTATTTATATTTTTCAACTCATTTAAATGCCATTAGTTGCATTGATTATAGTAACAACATTTGAATAAAATTAATTGTTGTAACAAATGGTAACACATTTATTTAGGAGGTTTTTTACTGTTGATATAAAATGTACATGCTACATAGGTAATAAATAAATATAATGCTAAGAATGTGACAGCCTTTGTCAAGTTCCTTATAAAAAAGAGTATTCCTTTGGAAATGAAATATTAAAAGTGAATGGCCATAAAAAAACTGTTTAAGTATTTTTAAATAACAATATGAATGTGAATCACATACTTTTTGCTTCTGAATGGCTTTATAACCCCTAACATTCTACAGGTGAACTGACACATTTATGATATAAAGTAAGGTTTATAAGTAAGAATCATTAAACTTTTAAACACATCAATGAAAAGCTTACAAAACATGCTGTGGCCCATATGGATTGCCCACTGAAATAATCAACGTATTGATGAGAATTCTTGTTTCAATTTCTCAATCTTTAGGTATAAAAATTGAACTATATATATATATTTTAGATTCTAAACGAAGTGATGAATGTATTGATTTTACAATGATGTGTGTTTTTTTGTTTTGTTTTTGTGTCTGTGTACAGCATAACTAGTTAAAATAATGCTCCAATTTCAAACTATGGGGGGGGGTCCGATGTAAAAATGAATATCCTTGGTGCATTATAGAGGTAAAAAGTTAACATTTTCCAACAGCTTTCAAAAAAATTTGCAAGTAATTTTGAAGTTGAAAAATCATAAAATTTTTTGTGTTCATAACTAAGGATTAAAATTATAACACTAAGTTTTCCTTCAAGTAGCTATAGAGAAAACTCATAACATCATTATAGGAAAATTGTATGTGCGTTTGAATTTAAAATTTTTACGAAATAGTGTAACGACAACAATTTATCCCAAACGATTTTAAATATTTGTTATTATTCAAAAAGTATAAGTCGTAGATACTTGAAAATTTTACCAGTTATTAAGATTCGCGTTTTCTTTACGTGATTTAATTTTTAAAATATTTTGAATTTTTTTGAGCTATTTATAGACAACTGAAATTTTTAATTTTTCTAAAAAAATATTTTTGAAGTGAAAATTTAATACTAAGTTCCTCATAAGTTATTCTTATAGTGATTTAAAAAGAATACATAGGCACAATTTTTTTTTATTAGCATTTGAAGTTCAAATATTGACGAAAATTCGTCAAAACTATGAATATTTGTAAATTATTTTGTAGGTATAATTCATAAAAAATAAAAATGTTTGTATAAGTAGCTAAGAAGTAAGAGTTAAAAATTTAATACGAGATTTTCCATAAGTTTAGATTATAAGAATTATAAAAGAACTTAAATTTTGATGTATTCAGGCCATTAAAACATAAACCACCTTTTTCACCAACCACTGAAAATTATATCCTAGGCTGACAAATTATCTTCGTTCAGAATCGTTTTTCGTATACAATGATAATTATCATTGGATTCAAATTTAACCCTCCTATAATATATAATAGTGATCCACACGGCACTTAATGTACAGCAGAGCGGTACCCACTTGCCCACTTTTTTTTTATTATAATCAATTTGAAAATTTTTGAGGTTTTGATTAATGTTGTCAAATTTGAACCTTAAATATTATTTATAAAAAATTATAAATAAACAACAAAAGTTTTTTTAACATTTGTAATCTGTGTCTCGGTTCAATTTCAAAAATATTAATGAACATAACAGGCTATCTGACTTTTTCCATCATCAATAAAGGGTGTTTATGAAAACAAATTCTATACATTTCAATTAATTTTTAAGTATGAATTATTGGTTGATTCTTCTATTCCTCTGTCTCTATGATACAATTTATTTTATCATACAGTACAAGTGTACAATTTAAATAATGAACGCAATAGGAATGCATTTTATTTCTTTGGCATACAATTTTGAAAGTATTTTGTATAAACAACTCTACCACACGTAATATTTTCGCGATTCACTATTTTCCTCGTAAACCATTATCTTCTTGAAGAATAAATAAAAATATATAAAATTGTTCAACTGACCAAATTTTTGTTATTACATTTTCTATCAAATCTAACTCCAAAATTGAATCCTTTAACATTGTCTCCATCAACCTAAAATCTTCAAGGATCGACGCAGTTGCGTCCCAAGATGATTTTCCAATTACTAAGAATATTTTAGCTTAACTTTTTGAACGGTAAGTAGTGTTTTAAATGTAAATTATTCAAAAAAAAAAATTGGAGGGAAGTTTTATTTTAGCAATTTCTCAATGTTAAAATTGAAATTCAACACTTTCGAGAACAGAAATTTGATCTTGAGGTGTCACTGCGTCGAACTTTGAATATTTCAAGATAATACGATCAATGTTATAGAAGTTAGTATTTCTGAAAGTTGAATCTCAAAACTCGTCAATGAGTCTCGTATATTAAGAGTGAATTGACCTATAAGTGTATATAGGTTTTTATATTTTATTCTTCTATATACCTATTAATTTACAATAATAAATGAAAATAACTTACCAAAAAATTACAATAACTTACTAAATAGTAAATATAAACAAAAAGTTCAAGATAATTATTACTTAAAACGTTAAACAGACGTACCTATACGGCTATACCATAAGGAAACGTATGGTTATACGAAAAATAACTTAATGTGTTATTCAACTTTTTGCTTCTCAGATTACGGGTGAAATAATGGTCGTACGCACTTCGACCATAGACCTTTTTTGAATCGTCGTACGCCAAAATACTAGAATCTCGAGTTTCATAGTGATCGAACGAAAATTCAAAATTCAAAAAACACGTTACTACGTAATTTTCTAAGTACAAAAAACATACGAAAAATCATAACTCCCAAACCAAAAGTCAGATAACCTCAATTTTGGTACCCATCGATCCGGCACAAAGTCCTCTATAACATTAAACTACAAAAACGGTTTGTAGCACGCAAATATTAGCGCCTCTGCCAAAAAAACTAAAAAAACGTAAATTTTAAACTTTCGAAGCCCCAAAATATAGGGAAAAACGATTCCTACGGTCTCGACACAAGACGCCAAATTTAATAACCGACCTTCAAACTATCCGATTCCCGAGTTTCAGAAACATCGTACATAAATTAAACATTTTCGAAAATACACCTAGGGGGGTGTTCAAAGACCCCCAAATTCGGAAATGAGTCGTAGAAGAGCCTAAACCAAAACGTTTGGTGAAGAAATGGTCCCCCTAAGTTGAAATATTAAAAAGTTTATATATTTATATAGTTATTGCTTTTACTTTTCTCTATTACACGTAGACAATTATAAATACTATAAGTATACTCTATAAGCACACCACTATAACACAAGGATATTTGCTAATAAAATTTGAATAATATTGATTATAGTATCTATTTTACATTGATACAATTTTCAGAATAATTTTATTAATATTATTTTTTATTATTTTTTTCAGTTTTAGTCAGCAAGATAGAGTAATTGACATAGGCATTTATCCAGGAAAATAAGGACATTATTCTGTTTTGGTAAAAGCTTTTTACTAACAAATGTTAAGTTGTAAACCTACACAAGCAAACAAGTCCAATTTCTATTATTCAACAATGTATTCTTCAGCTAATATTTTTATATATTATATGGTTATATTTTTACTATTTAATGTATATTTTATTTGATTTTTTTGCTTGTGTATAGTGACAAACATAAGCCAAAAATAATATATATATTTTTATTTCATCAATATAATTTTTAATAGATTTATAAAATCACAGTTTTATTATTTATACATTTCTTATGTGTGTATCTTATGTAACTATTTACCTTAAACTTAAAATATATAATATAGGTTTAAGCAAGTAAATGTAATTTTTAAGTTTTATATATGGTTTATAAATTCTGATGAATTTATAACTGGACAGTAATATTTAAATATGTTTTTAAAACTGTATTTACAACAAAACATATTACAAATAACTGTTGAACTAAAAATTAATAGCAATATACCATATTCAACATTTGTTGCATCATATAGTTATTGGCAAAAACATGTTAAAATTAATAAATAAAATTTATAACTTAAAAATAGAGGTCGATTTGTTCTCCTAGGGATGCTACACTAGGATCAGTTTTTCAATTTTCAAAAAAGTCATTATTTAAAACTTTTATTTTTTAAAAGCCATTTGACGTATACGATGTTTTTAAAAAACCTAAAAAACACGTTTTTGAAAAATCTAAATTATAGAACGTATGAAGTTCCCTATGGGAATTAATTTTATCTCTTATGCTTTTCGTCCTATCTCTCACGGTTTTCCCGGGAAACAGCTCGTAAGCTAAATACAATAATATTTGAATTTTAAAATACATAAATTATACAATTATACAATAATTTTACAATAATTTTTGAAGTTGAAAATACATAAATTTGGGAAATGCATTGGGATATTTAGCATTTCAATGTTGGTACATCTGCTTTCAAGTTCGGCCCCGATTTATGCGTTTATTCCATGAAAATTCCATGAAAATTATTCTGCCTGTTATCTCGGGGCCGAACTGTACTAGCCACGACAAATAAGCACAATAATTCATCAATATATGGTTATACCTGTTTGTTATATTTTTTATATATTGGTATAAAAATAAAATGTTTTTGAAAAATCGCAAAATTAAATCGATAGCGTAGTGAACATATTATTTGTATCACGTCAAGTTACCACTTTACCACAAAATGTATACATTTAGCCGTGACCGTAAACCATATTTAATCTTTTTTCTATAACCATATTTTAGAGTATAAAGTATATTAGCCGCAATAGCAAACGACGCAAACTAAAAACTTCGTCGGTAATCTTATAGATAGCTGTTATGCTCTAAATTTCGCGTTTTCAATTTTGTAATATTTTTCACTTTTTCAGGTAGGTACAGACTGTCAATTGTGTCTGTGTTTATACTTTATAGTGTATTGTGTATATTATTATATATTTATATGTATATTTTAAAATGTAAAGATTAAAGGGTAACCTTAAATAAAATATTCGCTTATACTGAAAAAATAGTTTTATAGTTAATTCCCTTATTACTATTTACTCGTAATATTTCGTATATTTTATTTAAATGTACAAACATTATAAACTACAAACTTAAGAGTTCAAATGCTAACACTTAAGCATTATTCTATTGTCCATAATATAATTCATCGACTTTATTTCCTGTCAATATTAATTGATTAACTATTTTTATATTTTATTGTTAATTTTGACGCATGTATTAACTAAACGTTGTTAATTATACTGGCAGTATAGAATCTTCATAATAAATAATACATTTTAATTATTGGGGTTTAATTTTATTTTCAGTGTTTTATTATAATCGTTACTATAAATACCTATGTTCATATAAGAACTTCGTATTAATTGAATTAACTATCATTTTAATACTGTGCGATTGGCTGTTTTATAATTTAAGGTAAGATTTTAATTCACATGTTGCTAAACTAAAATTTTACTATACAATTTTTTTTTTGTTAAAAAAATAAAAATTTTCATTTGATGTACAATAAACAAAAGTAGGATCATACTATTAAAAATATACTACTTTTAGATACTTAGTATATATAGTAATACGTGAGGCCATCTAGTGACAGAACTTAAGTGGTGGCATGGTAGGTATTTAATCCCTTATTGACAATAGGCTCGTGTTTGGGTATGGAACAATGTTGGATAAGTTATTAACAATACAATATTTTGATTTATTTGAAAGTAAGGCTGTGAGACAGGTTTTCCAACTAAGACTACATCAAGTATTTGGTACATTTATTTAATCTCTGCTTTATTTTTGGCCAATACTCTACCCAAACAATATGAGCTGTTAGTAATTTCATTTAACTACTTCTTATTCCTAGGTATAAGAAAAATACGTATAATACAGTCTTTCTGTATTTAGTCCAGTGGCGGCTTGAACTTTTTTTTTCTTGACTCACATTTAATATTCTTACACCAACCATCCTTTAATCGGTAACCTACTATTATAAGTAACGTTAATCATTATCTTTCATCGATAATTTCTTTGAATTAACAGATATTATATTTATATTCCATTCTTCACACATGTGGTGCGGGTACCAAGGTACGACGTCCCTTAACCTTATGTTGGCTGTTATTGTACGACTTACGCTGATACACATATAGAGCTAAACATTATATTTCTAATTGAATTACCTTTTTCAACAATTTTTCAAACTATCTTTCCCAACTATAGGACAACCATCCACCCTTTAATATTTCTATGAATCACGTGATTCAAATATACCTCTTTCGAACCGCCAATGATTTAGTCAGTTTACTTAAAAAACTGTAATGTTAAATATTCTATACAAACAAATTGCTACCTGCAATATCAACTTATTAAATGTAATGTTGATATTACCTTTATTTCTTTGAAATAAAAAAAATTAAATACTTTTTTTTTAAATCAAAACTCAATATTTATCTAGAGTATAATAAATAGAAGTACATATTATGTATAAAATACACAAATAAGACTATCAGTATAATTTCATTCCTAGGAAAAAATGTTAAAAAGGTTAATTAATTGATTGTAATTACACAAACATTTTATTCCAAATTATGACTTATAAGTAAGTTATTTCTATATTACTACTTTTGAATCATTTAATAGCATTTATAAATTGCCCAGTGAAAACATTAAATATACACACCTAAAAATTATCTTCATTTTCACTGTTTTTTCTCTTTTAACTAACCTTGTACAATACCTCCATATAAATATTTCTATTATTTATATGTAAAATGTCTTTTTCGACGTGTTTATCATTGCATAGTTTGTGTTTTATTTTTATTTTTTTTTAAATAGCCTTGTTTTTTTCTCTTGAAAGTACTTTAGGGTCTTTAATTAAAGAATGCACTAGGGAATTACAGATATCTTATGACTTTGTCTACCCTTGAAGTATGTAGCTTTGGTAATGGTAAGTTTAAGATTTGTATATCTGATTCAAATTCACATTTCTTTTTGATTACTACTGAAAAACATTTTGTTATTCTTCAAAATGTTAATACTCTTTAAAATTTATTTTCTTTCTGCAAGTACTATTTTAGATTACGGTTTAGTCCACCTAAAATTGTAAATTTAAATTAATTATTTCAATGTACACTTAACATGCTTGGATAATATAAACTGAACACTGAAATTTTGTTATGTACTGAATGTAATTATTTTTAAAGATAACATAAAGCTGTAAGCACTTTCACGTCTTATTAAATTAATTTTCTGGCTAATTGTTAAAGTGTACTTATTGTTATAAATTATTTATTTCAAAATCATGTTTTAGAGCAATAAAAATACATATTGAAAATGGATAGAGGTGGAAGAGGGATAAGAAGAACTCGAGGTGGACGGCCTTTTATTAGAGGTTTTTATCGAGGTAGGAGAGGAGTAAGACGTCCGATGGGAAGCAGATCTAGAGCATCAAGTTCAAGAGACAAGTATGAATCATCTTCATATAATGACAACGATCGAAGTGATTCTCACGAAGAAAGATCATGGGATTCTCCAACAGGTACTGACAAAGATAATACAAAAGAAAAACATGAAGGAGATAGTTCACCTATCAATAGAAGCAAATGGGATAAAGATGAAGAAAATAGTGAAAAAAATGATGTACGATATTCTGATAAAAGAGACTATTACAATGATTCAAAGTATCATAGACGTCCAACCGGACATCCTTATAGAGGCCAAAGACGTCCGTACCAAAATAACTATTGGGATAGGAATGATCGTGGAAGACATTATTCACCTCAAAGTCAATATCGTACAAGACCCTATCATTCTCCTTCAAGATATAGGCGATATTCACGTTCTCCTGATAGGCGTCGATCGCCTAGTAGGTATCATTCTCGTACTCGTTCTCGTTCACCCACACCTAATAGATCTAAACGCTACTCATCATCAAAACATAGATCACCAAAAAGAAGATCTTCTTCTCGACGAAGATCACCTAATGATTGCAGACAGTCTGTAGAAAAAAATCAAACCATTAAAAGTAATTCTGACAATGAAAATAATTCTGATGATTTTGTTGAAAAGTTAAAAGCCTCAAAAAGTTCTAAAACACCAGGAAGAGTTGAGTATGTTGCAAAAAGTGATGATGATGATTATTGGATCGAGGCTGATAAAAATGAAGTAAAAAAACCTAATCGAACTGATTATTCTTCTAAAGGTTCTAAAACTCCTGGTCGACCAGAAATTTCTAATAATGATAAAGATGACTATTGGATAAAATCTCAAACATCTAAGCCATCAACAAAAAATCTATATTCTAGTAGTTGGGATGATTCTCCTGTTCGAGAAAAATCTGTTCCTAAAGCACCAAAAACTCCTGGTAGAAAAGATTATTTAGCAAAAGATAGCGATGATTACTGGACAAAGTCTCCACCTATTGAATCAAAAAAAGATCGTTCATCCAATGATATATATTCAAACAAATCAAATAAAGGTTCTACAACTATGTATGTTCAAGAGTTAAGTTCATCTGATTCTGAACCTGAAAAAACAACCAAGAGATCCAGGTCCATTTCATTAACTAATTCTGACAAAAGTGATACTCCACCTATAAATACAGAACAGCCTAATAAATTAGGAACTCACTTTCCTCAGACTCCTTCTAGAGGGTCAAGTTCTATCTTAAAAGAACCTCCTCCCCCTTCAATTCCTATAACTCCAAGTAACTTGCCAATTTATAATTCTCAGTGGCCAAGTGTACAAAGTGCACCCTCTGCATATTCTTCAGAAACAAATTATGTCCAGTCACAAAGTTCACAATTTCCCACTTATCCACAGCGACAACAAGCTTCAGTAAGTGTTGTTAATAAAACTAAACAAAAAAATGTACAAATCAATAATATATTTTTATAATATCTTTTATAAAATATATTTTTGTCTGGGCATATCATAAAATAATGAAAATCTATAATATATGTATGTGTGTGTGTGTATATATATATAGTTAAATTTTAT
Organism: Therioaphis trifolii; assembly: GCA_027580255.1. Taxonomy (NCBI): domain Eukaryota; kingdom Metazoa; phylum Arthropoda; class Insecta; order Hemiptera; family Aphididae; genus Therioaphis; species Therioaphis trifolii. Next base: position 258,054 of record JALBXZ010000060.1, read on the forward strand.
TTGAGTTTACTACTTGTGCTATTTATATGGTGAAATTTAATTATTTTTTGAAATATAGGTTCAAAATGCTCAATGGTATCAACCAGGTTACCAGCAATTCGGAGCACCATTCCAACAATTTCATCAATATGATCAAAAATCTGTTGCTTATAATCCTGTACATTCAAATCTTGAACCAGTTGAAGTCAGAATTAACTCTTAAGCATCTAAATTTCACCATGTATATATAAATTAATTATATTTACAGAATTATCAATCTGCTAATCCAGGATTGTATAACATAGATTTGAAACAAGTTATAGATATAACAAAACCTCCTCCAAATATTACACCGATAACTCCAGGTATATTTATAATTGAAATGTTATTTATTTTTCAATATTTAATTTTATATGTTTATAATGTAAATTTACTAACTAAATTAAATATAAAATTTATCAATTTTTACTTGTTCTTTAATTATATCCTTTATGAGTGATTCATATTTTTTTCACTGTTAAACATTTATGTGTTTTTTATTTGCTTTGGTGATTATTTTCTGTTAATCTGTAATAACTATAACTTTATTCCAGCAATTTCTTCGACTGAATTACAAATTTAAGTATTAAGTTATTATAGAAATATATATATATATATATATATATATATATATATATATATATATTAAAACTAAACAATCTGAATGCTCTTACACTTAAATATTAAACTTGTTTTTTCAATTTTAGTATCAGATACTCCTAAAAGTTCACAGGATAGCATTTTTGAATTGCAACGTGAATCATATGCTAATAAACTTTTTAGTTTGAAAAAAGAATTAGAAACATTACAAATACAATATGATACGTTTAAGTTAGATAATTCTGACGGGCGTCATAATAATGATCTGAAAAAAAACAGAAAAGCACAGGTATTCGTTTATTAAAGTTTCATTTATAATAAGAAATCAATTGCAAATACAAAATAAATTAGTTTAAAATATTAACTATATTCATTTGTTTTATAGGATGATATAAATGGAAAAATTAAAGGTGTTAATAATATTCTTGAAGTATTAAATACAATGATTCCTAAAGACTCTTTAAAAGATATTAAACAAGCTGAACCAAAAAAAATAGTAATTATAAATAATATGTAATATTTTTTTTAATTTATAGTTAATTTGTTTAATTTTAGATATCAGAATCTGAATCTATAAAAACTCCAGTTGAAATGTTACAAGAAGAAAATAAAATTGTTCATAAACACAGACGTCATAGTACTTCTTCTTCATCTTCAACAGATATAAAAAGAAAACGGAATAAACCGATTAAATCAAAAAAATCTTCAAAATTACAATCATCTGATGACGAAGAAACTAATTCTAAGAAATCATACAAGTCCAAAGAGTTCATTGATTCTAATAAAAAGAAAAATCGTATTGAAAAATTACCTCAGTTTAATTATGTTTATTGTGATTCTTGTATTCATTGGTGTCAACCTTGTAATATTTTTCCGAAAACAGCAAAAGAATATTTAACTCATTTACATAGTGAATCACATAAAACAACTCTTGAAGTTAGTTAATTTGTATTGATATTTTATTTATTACATTCAACTTATATATAATATTTATCTTTACTAAAATTAATTTTATTATATAATATTATAAATAGGAATTAAATGTTGTTGAATTACCTTGGCATGATACACAAACAGAACCTACACAACCTGCGAAAAATCCAAATCTGCCCACTAAAAGAGTACCCATCAAAGGTAAATATTTTCTTGCATCTATTTTCATATTATGTAGGGTTATAGAAAAATTACTGTAAAAAAGTGTCTTGAATAAAAGATACTTTTATTTTTTACATCTTGATTCTTGTTAGTATATCAGTGGTTATTTTTAAGGGAGAGGAATAATTTTGATCAGCTAGTAAAATTTTTGAAAAAATCTGTTGCATTGCTCGCTAACTACTGCCCACTTATATTATCTTCTATTTTCAGGCAATTCACATAATTCAATATTTAAAATTATAGTCACAAATATGTATTGTAAATACATAAATGTAAATTCATTTATATAAATACATAATTGTTAATTCTAATTTATTCATAAACTGTAATATTCTACTTTTCATGACCTTTTCAAATATTTTAGAAATAGACAGTGATAATGCTATTAGGTGATAAATATTGCAGTTAGAGGGGTCACCTGATTTAAAAATGGGTACAACAACGCATTGTTGAAAACAAGAGGCAAATACTCCTTGTGAGATAGACAAATAAAAAATATATGATAAGAGGTAAAATATAGTCTTAGCAGTTTTTTCAATATTAAATTAGTTAATCCATATTCAACAAATGAAGTTTTATCTTTAATATTATTTATGTGTTATTCGATTTCAATAATTGTTATTGACTTAAAAAAAATTGAATCTGTAATATCGCAGTTATTATTTAAAGTCTTCCATGGTTTTTCGACAAACCCATTAACTCTAATTTTATTTTCAATATCATTACCAACGCTAACAAAAAATATATTAAATCGCAAATGTCTTTTTCATTCTCAATTAAACTACCATTGCTATATTTACTTTTTATGTTCTATTTATTTCTTTTCTTACCAGTAAAATCATTCAAAATTCTCCAAATTGATTTAGTATCTTTCCCAGCTGTTATTATTTTATTTTGATAATGTAACATTTTTCCTTTTCTTATTAATATGCTTAGTAAATTTCTATATGGAGTAAATGTAAATTTTAAATCCCTATCAAAAGGTCCTTTCCGTTTTTTGATAGATTTCTATTTTTAATTGAAACAATTGGACCTTGAGTTATCCATTCTTTAAGTTTTTTATTTTTATTTTTAAATGATCTAGTAACATTTGATGAGAATGAAATAAAATGATTGATTGTACTGTTAAAACACTCGTACGCATTATTTACATTGTTATTTCTTTGTACGTTATCCCAATCTTCTATGCTAATGAGTATATTTAGGTGTTCTATATTAATTTTATTTCCTATCTTGGGTAATTTTATGTTTGTATTATCAGTTAGATTACCATTTTGTACATTATCATCGTAGGGTAATGATCAGTTTCAATATTATTTTCATTTTACAATTTTATATTTGCAATTCGGCAGTCTGTAACTGCAGCGCTCTGTGTCGTGGGACTTAGATTATAACAGCACAATTAATAGTCATTTATATTATACATATTGATATTAGTATAAATATTAGTGGATAATCCTTAGTGGATGAGCCTTTAGTCAACGAGACATTTGCCCGCTGTTAATAACGGACAAGGGACAAAAGTCCACCGTTTCCCCTCAAATGAAGCCATTGTACTGGATACTTCAAATTTTTTGAACAATTTTTTTCAAAAATGTATTGTTAATAATAAATAATTGATAAAATTAGATAATGAGTATTCTAAAAATTTTAATAAAAAAATTAATAACAATAATAATCAGTAGTTAAATATTTATTGTGTATAATTTAGTCTCTAGAAATATAACTTAAATGCGTTTTTAATTTAATAATCTTTAAATATTATCTTTTTCTTTCCTGAAATAAATCTCATATATCATATTATCTTTAAATAAAACCCTACATTTTTGTATAAAGGTTTTTTAATCCAATTTCTTTGATTATACTAGGAGACTCTTTCTTCGGCTTATTTTACTTGCATTTCCCCAGGATACTCTGTTCTTATGTTGTCTTTACTCGAAGTCCCACTTTGGTATGAAAATCATCAATATTATTTTTCATGAATCGTTTGAATTAGCAAAAATAAAATAAATGTAACATTTCTTATTTCTAGTTTCAAAACATTAGAAAATTCACTATGAAAAAACTTTTTTACTTTAATAATAAACAAGCATAATTACTGGATTTACAATTAAAAAGATTGAAAATAAACTCAATATATGTGATTATATATATATAATATTATAATAATTATAGTTTATAATATAATGTTATTATACAATATAGAATATGATACATGTATTGAGTATTAAATATAAACTAATGACTTAAGAGTTTTATAGAAGAAAAGTCGTAATTTTTATAATGTATTTATTATTTCACTAATTTAATTTTTGTTATTTTAACACTTTATTACTTCTCACTTCTCAGATTATTATGATTCTTAACACATTTTTGTAGGTTTTTTATTTATATCACTATTTCCTTTAGTTGGCCTATACTTATTCAAAATACCCTGTACATATTTGATTTAAAAAGGTTTTATTAAAATGGAAAATTCTTTAAAATCAAAAATTAATATATTTGCTATACTCAATAACATATCATAATTAAACAGATTGAACATTGCAATTGTATTTATGTATTCAGATGTATAGGGCAAAGCATATGGAGATATTATGTTGCAACCAAATGATAATTATAAATTTGAAAATTAGGTATGACTAAAGGTAACTCAGTTGTGAAAAATATTTAATGTTTTTAAAAGTTATTGGAAATTGTGTGTTTAAAATAAACATGTAGCATAAATGTATTCATCAATAGTACTTAAAAATGTTATATTGATTGACTGTTGTTAATTTGAAATATATTTTTTATACTTTGTAGGTTTGGAATTTTTCATTGGCACTAGTGCTTGGTATTGCAAACTATGTGATACTTGGATTGGGGATCTACATTGTGCTTCAGCACATTTTAAATCTCAACGTCATAATGATTTATATGCTGTAATTATATTAGATATAATTTGTTTTATTATTACAAAATTGTTATATTATGTAAATATAACTTGAATATGATTAAATTGATTATAAAAATCTTAATCTCTCATGTAAAAAATATTTTTTTATTTAATGTACTTATACACTTATAATTTTATAACTACTCATTTATTGATACTAAATAATTTACGTAGATATACAATTTTTAACCTTTAAAAAATTAGATTCATATTAATGTTTTATTTTATTATTAGGAACTCATTGCAAAAGACCCAAATTGGGAAATTGATTGGCTTACAAAAAGAACTCGTGCTTTTGAAAAGTCTCTATCGGAAACTAGTACAGTGAAACATGATGTAGTAAAACTAGACAAATCTAAAGAAAACATCAATGAACCTAAAACAGAGAAGTCTTTTTTTGAGAAAGAGCCTCGAAAAGAAAGAGAAAAAGAAAAATTGCGTGATCGTGAAAAAGATAGAGATAGACATAAAAAAGAATTAAATAAAAAAAACACTGATATAAAAAGTCAGTTAAGCCCTGAAAAAGAAATTAATGAAACAAATAATGTATCTATATCAGATTGGATGAAACCAGTTGATTTACCTGTAGAAAAAAGTTTAATAACTTTAAAAGAATCCGTGCAAAAATCAAAAGATAGGTTGCATAAAAATAAAACTGATGATATTGATGAATATAGATCTAGTTTGTCTGAAGTTCATGCCATAAAAAAGCCAAGACTGGAAGAACCAAAACCACAAAATACATATGAAAAAAAAGATGAAAGTTTTAGCTCATCTCATCGAAGTAAAATAAAATTACCTTTTATTGGAAAAATGCCATTTGCCAAACCTATAGTTAAAAAACAAAATTCTTCAACTAAAGATGTACCCAATTACACTATAGAAAGTACAGTTCATGAACCTAAAGAGAATATTATGGATTCAATAGCAGTTCAAAAAATGTTAATTGAAAAAATGATAACTGCTGCAAATGAGAAAAAGGTAAAGTAATAAAATGATTTGCCTGTTTATTTGACTTCCCAAAATTTAGTTTTGTTACTTACCATTGAAATATTTAAGTCATATATACCTAGCAATTCATGTAATAGTTTTAACACTTATGGGTATAATTTTAATTCATAAAGACCCTACACATTGTTATAAATATGACTAAATTAATATATTTTATTCCCAATATCTGCATCAAAATATTAAAAATAATCTTGTTTTGGATATATTTTAATACATTCGATCTATACAAATTGATTATTTTTGTATGTAATGAATAATATAAAATGTATTTCATATGGTGTAGTATTTTATGACATAACCATTAAAGTAACAAGAGCAATGAAGTAATTCACAAATAAATGTTCATATCTTATGTGATGATATTTAAGAATGGTATTTAAATTTAAAATTTAAAATATCTACTATTCACCTACAAATAACAATATTATGTAAAATAGTCGTATTTGACAGAACTTCTTAAGATTTTATGCAGAACTTTGTTATAAAACCTAGATAATGTCTCTTCATTTCTAATTTTAACAAGCTTTAGATGGCTAAAATTTTGACTAAAATTCTGTTTCTTATTGAAAAATAAAAAAGCAACCAATCAAAAGAATATTTTGCTGTTAATTTCTCAAATATTAAATGTTCTATCTATAATGCTTGGTTTTCATTGATTTAATTATTATATCATTAAAGTATTCCTTTTTCAAATCTTTTATGAATCTTAACCCTTTGAGTCCGGCTATGGGAAAAAATGAAAAAAGTAAAATTTTTTTTTGACAGAATTTGTTATTGTGGTCCAATTAAGGTCTCCGATTTTTTTCAAAAAAAATTTTTTGACCCCCCCCCCCTCTATTTTGACCGGGACTCTAATGTCCCGCCAGGCCAGAACATATCAATAAATAAAGGCATTTATTTTCTATTACCGATTAAATTGTCCGGGACTCAAATGTCCCGCTAGTACTGAAAGGGTTAATATTTTACTTAAGATAAACATTCTAATTTAGCATATTCTAACTAAAATTCCTTGAGTTAATGACTTAAAGTTAAATAACTTAAAAGTAAATTTGGTTGATAACAATGAATGTTCATAAAATATTATATTTTCACATTGTAAATAAATAGGTTTTCTCTGTTTACTTAATGTGTCCAAAATTATCCCTCTTTAGATACTTTTTCATTTTCAATACTTAAATACATAAAAAAAAAATTAATATAACTAAATAGCATGCTGCAAAATTAATTTTTGTATAAAACACTAACATGCCATAAGCAGCATAAATATTTTATGTAATTATTATCTATCTATTTCTTTCTTGTCCAGTACTTTGTATGTATTTTCATGTAAAATTAAAAATATCTTTTATACATAAAATATAAAATTATTTTCAAACATTAAATATCAATCTATTTTATTAAAAATGGTTTCAGATTGAAAAACAAGCCGTACCTGTTGATATGGATATTGATGATGATAACGACAACAATGATGCTATTTTAAGCACAGAATCAGAATCAGTTGAAATAAAATTGAATCCTTTACCACTAGAAAACCCAATCAATCAAATGTATAACCAATCTCATAATTCTACATCGTTACCTCAAGATTTAAGCACTGCATTGAATATGATTTTTCCTTGTAGTGAAGCTTCTGTTGTACCTTCAATTAATACTACATTAAATCCTCAAGTTCATAATCCATTGATACATCAGCATTTTAACATGCCATATGATATCATAAATAATTCAAGCATATCACCTGATAGAAAAAAAAAGAAAAATGCTCCATCGCAAAGAAAACGTAGGCATATGAAAAAAATTATGGAAAAAGAAGAATCAGCTAAAGGTGAATGTGATACTGATGATAATTCAGTCCCAATAATTCAGGGACCTAGAGAAGAAGAAATAAGGAATTCTAATGGGAATGAATCTGAGGGTGATGAGCTTGCTATGCTTGGTATTGATGCTGAGGACATGGCTGCCCAATACTATTAAGATAAATTATGCTCTTAATTTTATTTTGAATACAAATTCTGTTTTATTAAAATTTTATGCTTTTTTATGTAATAAATAACATTATTACATAAATAATATCAAAAAATAATTAAAAAATATTATTTTAAACTACTTTTCCAAATCAAGTGACTAATGTATTGTTGGAACAATTGTATTGAATAAGTGTGAATTTAAAAAACTATGTCTTTAAATATTATATATTTGAAGTATAAAATGTATACAATTTTAAATTCTAAAAAGATATAAATCTAAATTAAGTGTTATTGCTATAATTTAAATTTTCAATCGAAAGATTATCAATATGCTCATATATGACAAATTAATTTAAGCTCATATTTTAGATTCTACTAGAATAAATATTGATGATTTTATCACAATATATTATGATGTTTATCGAAAAATTACATTATTCAGTTGCGATAGAAAGATTCAAAAATAGTTAATCAAGCTATTGAATACTTAGGAAGTTAACATTCTCCTGAATTTTAATATAGCATAATATTTGAGTACAAATTGGTATTAAATGTGAAAACGGAAATTTGTAGAAATTATAAATTATTTACATATACATTTGTGAATATATTTAAGTGTGTGTGTGTGTGTGTGTGTATATATATACACACACACATAATTAACAGAATTATTTTTGGAGTGTGACCAGGGGTGGTGTTAATTATTTCTTATTCATGAGATTGAGCTTTGTTCTCCTAATATTTTTCTCATTAAAAAATGATAGAAGTTTGCCTAAAAACTTTTATGTATTGCTTTATATATTATCATAAATTATATATGATATACTTATTATTTATAAATAACTTTATTATAATTATAGTTGATAGACTACTTTTTCATACTCAACAATTTTTGGATAATTTAATGTAATTTAGATATTTATTAACAAATAGGAAGACAAAAATATTAATCCCAAAAATAGAAAATTTACCAACCATCAATTTCAAGAATAATTTACACACCTACCATTACATTGATATTACATATGAAAAATGGTATCTAGATTTTTCATGTTATATCTAGATATTTATGTTGATCTGCCTATCAATATTATAAATCTAAATTTCATCTGATAAGGTTATAACTGGTATTTTT